>ML102068.1:0-23033 GCA_003697995.1 Taxidea taxus jeffersonii | reverse complement strand
ATTTTTCTCCCATGGGGAGGGTGGTAGCGAGATTAGTGCATCTCTGGGTGTGGGTCCCTACCCGCTGTTGCTGGAAGAATGAGGACAAGGAAGAGAGCAACAGGATTGCAGTTAGACACAGTACTGCTCCACAGAGTCCCCTTTTGGTTTTGCCAAGGTCCATATGACTATCGCTAGATCCCCTTTATGTAGGGAGTGAGGAGTTAAGACTTGTATCCCTCTCTTTACATTCATAGATTAGATTTTTCCTGGCCTAGGGCCTACCTCTGTCATGTTTGGCCAGGGTGGAGAGACCTGGAAGCAGATAACCCTCCAGCCTAACCTTAGGATTTAGGCTCCTGAATCCTTCTAAGGACTCCTAAGATAGGTGCTGCTTAAACCTATCTCTTTTTTTAGACCACAATGTTCCCAAACAAATAGCCAACGTTTTGCTTACTGTCCTTTATAGCAAGTGGGTCTGTCTGTCGGAAAACAGCGAGCCATGGATTCACCACTGGTTCCTTTACAAATTCCCAGTTTTCAGAGAGATATAAGAAAACGCTCTGCCAGTTACTTGAGGCAGAGGAAGTAGACTTGTCCTCTCTGTATCTGGGGGGCAGAAGTAGGAGCAGTGGGTAAGAGGGTGAACTTTCTAAAAATGCAGGTACTGGAAGTGGAGCTGGCTGCCTCATGAGTGGGTTCTCCTGAGTAGAAGCTAGATGACCCTGGTCAGGGATGCTAATGGAAGGGATTCCTGCACTGAGTGGGAAATTGCCCAAATGAGCACCTGAGTCCTTTCTAGTGCTGAGATTTGCCTTATCTGTACTTTGGCTTTGTTTTAGATCAATCTGAGTAATCACATCTTTTTAACACCTGGAACAAGAAATTAATATGGCGTTGGGACCTATAATTTTAAAGACTCACCATGTGGAAGACCTGATTTTATCTTTCTGTAGCCCTCCCATCAACCCCCGGCCCCCAGCCTTGGCACAGTGCTGAGGACTAGCTGTGGACTCTCCAAATTCATGTTGGTTAATTGCTTTCAGTCTTCTTGCACCTTTTGGGGATCCTTCTTAGAGGGTTCAGTGGATCTCCTTAGTCCTCTTATCCTTTCTCATAGATTAGTCTCCCCTGCACCAGTCACAATGCTGCCACCAGTCCTGCTGCTGCTTTTGTGTTTAAAGCCTGAAGCAGTCTATGAATGGAAGTCGAGGGGGGACCACACAGATGGCTGCTCCCTCTGACAGGCTTTCCTGGCTTTGAACATCTGGGGTAGGGTCGTGAGCACTCCCAGCTGGTACTTGCTCATCCCCTTGGGTCAGGAAGCTGCAAGGGGCGCTTTGGGACTCTGCACAGGATAAAGAAGCAGAGGAGTCTCTCCTGAGTGTTCTTGTGTAAGAACCATGGGAAATTTGCTCCATTATGCTAAGATAGAGAGGAAGGGCAAGAAGGTCCCAGAGCAACACAGAAAGGTCAGCGGCTCTTAACTCAGATGAGAATGCACCATTCTTCTCCAGAGTTAAGCATTCTTTCTTACGTGCATGTGCTGTATGAGACACTTGTATAGGAATCGTGAATGGCATAGTCGCAGCTGTTGTGTAGGAACTTGCACTCTGAAGTCAGGCATGTGGACTGATACAGGGAGGAACTGGAAAGAGACATTTAGCTCATTCTCCTCCCATGTGTTGGGAGGTCAGGCTGGCAGCAAGCCCTGTGACTTGAAGAAGTGGTTCAACCTGGGTACCAGAACCATGCCACAGCCTGGCCTCAGAGGTCCAAAATGGACTAGTGCCAGAAAAGCCACCAGTGTCATGTTTGGGGCTCGCTGCCTGTCTCCCCCACAGCCCTCTGGAGGCTCATTCCTGTCTACACTGACACCCTTTTTGTATCCATAGGGGCTTGTTTGGCTGGTGGCCCCACACACCCAGAGTGCTGCTTCGGGATGAAGCTAGGCATGGAGCCAGATGCAACAGAAAACCTGAGAAAGGGTTCTCTTCCCTCTGAGGCTGGGAGGGCCGAATACTCAGACCCACAAGGATTCAAAAGGGAGAGTCAAGTTGACATCATAAAAAAAAAATCCTGAAAAATGCCTAAGATATTTGGGGAAAAGGATGACGCTCTGATTATTTCTGTCTCAGGCACATTTGTCCTGGGTAGATACCAGGTCACATGTCCCTGAAAGCTGCCCAGAATTGATCAGAATAACGACTACCTATCTAAAGCTTGGAAATGTTAAGTGACTTTAAAAATTTGAAATGAATTTCCTCAGAAGCCAGGAACAGACCTAATGTGATAGACTGATGCTGGACTGAATCCTTCTCTCTCTGCCTTGGAGCAGGGAGTAAGGCACACTGTCCCATTCTGGAAGGCTGTATATGGAGGCTTCAGGACTTACATCTAGACTACTCTGAAGTGTGAGGCAAATGCTACTTTATGTATAAATCTTGCACTTAGTTTAATAAGTATTCTTGGTTGGGGGTGTGGTATGGAGGAAGAGGGTTATGTAAGACAGTTTAGGGGTACAGAATAGAGAGACTCTTTTTATCCTCAAATTTGGGGGAGTAGAAGAAAAGAATATGGCTTCCAAATGATTAAATCTGCTTCCTCACCCATTCTCTTCCTCTTTAACCTTTTATAACATATATACCTCAGACTGTCTCCTTCCTACATCATCACTGTCCCTGCACCAATCACATCAAAATCTCTATTTTTTAAATCACACACACATAGAATATGCCTGCAGGGCTCCATGTAACTGAACATCAGTGGGTCCTCTTCTTTGGTATCTTTTCAGCTGTTTCTGTAAATGTCCAGCCTCGGCTATGGAACAGACCATGTAATAGAAAGCAGGACTACCAAAGAACTAATTGATAATTTACCCCGCCTTCTTTACCTCCTCCCAGCCTATCTCAAGTCCTTATCCCATTTCTTACCCACTCTGGGCTCCTCTCTCATCTTATTTCCCTACATCACTTCAAAATTAAAGGAGATGATTGAAGACATTACATTTTAGATGACTTAAACCTCATTACAAATGTGTCTTAATAGGTCATTTGAAATCCATCACTAAGTTAAATGTCTTTAGTGTACTAGGCTCTGTCTAGCACAAAAGAAGTAAGAGACGTAGTTGTAGCCCATGAGAAGCTTACAGTTCAAATGTAAGGGTAATCTAGCTGAAGGTTCAGTACCTTGAACATAGGAAGCACTCAACAAACATACAGTATATGAATGCTCATTTGTCACCCTCTTGGTTACCAGGACCAACTGATTGGGGTGACAGGATGGGTGTCCCCTGCTCCCTTACTTTTCCATGCCTAGGTCTCCTAAAGCTTGCACAGCAGACAGTCTTTCCAATCAGAAAACCACCCCTTCTTAGGTCATAGGGTTCCATGGCACTGGATTCTACCCCTCCTCCCTTCCCCAGCTCCAAATAAACTTACAGGGCTTATTTGTAGCAGATCTATACTTGTATGATCTACCCAGCTTGTTATTTTCTTTGTCTCTGTGGACTGAGTGGAAGGAAACGTAGCGATGATTATTCTCTTTCCATCAAGCACTTGGATTGCTGTGTGTCAGAATGTACTGCAGCCACTGTACCCTGATCCAGCAAGCATTTGCCAGCCCGTCCCTCTAGTGTCTGCTCAGATCTGCCCTGCAGTCAACCAAAATGGACCCAGGAGCTCAAAAGCCATTTCTGTTTTATAGATGAAGGCAATAAAAGCAAATTCACTGGCCCCTTTCCCTAGATTCTGCAGGTTATTTCCCAATAATTTAGGTGTACATTACTTCAAAGCCTAATGACCACACATTGGGAAGAGTCCAAGTGTCCACATATATGTAGGCATTGCAAAGAGGGCAATTAAAATTATCTTTAAAAGTATAAAACTAAGCATATAGTCATGGCTACAGTAGAATGCTGGATTTTGAAAGGATTAGCAACTTAGTCATTAGTTAATTAATAGTTAATATCAAGAAATGCAGAGAAATTCAAATACTTAGAGACACAGAGAAAGTGGTTTATGAGAAGAGCAGTTAAAAAAAGAAAATACTAAGCTGAGTTTGTGGACTTTGAAAACCAGACAGGGCGATTTTGGCATTTGTTTCAGAAATGGGAACGCAACTGGTGAAGATTTCTGTGGTCCTTGGGGCTGGTGGTGACATCAAAGCTTTCCCATTTCCAGGTAAACACTAAACAGTTGCATGTTGGAACCATCAAAGTATGACATATTGGGTTTTGAAGAGATCAGATATAGCTAAGAGGGGGAAATGTGAAGTAAAGATTTTAAGTTTTGACTGATGATTTTCTGATGAGAAGCTGCCACATGGGGGGAACCATTCAGAAGAAACACCAGCCAGATTCAAATCTTGCTTCCTATTTCCCACCCCAACAGCCATAGGCTTTCCTAGCCTTCTGGATGGCAGAAGATATGGGGAAGGAATAAAATTGTCAAAAATATATCTTCCTAACACTTTGGGCACAACTGTACTACTCAGGGAGGATTTGAACTACAGGTAGGCGGGAATTCTGAGTTGAGAGAAGGCGTGGAGTTTTAGGGTGGGGCATGTGGAGGCTGTTTGAAGGGAGAGTTCCAAGGGGGCTTCTGAAAAGGCAAAGGACTCTCACCCCACCAGATGAGATATAATCTTATCTGATGAGTAGCAGATGGACTGGTGTTAAGAGAAAGAATAGTTTTTCCTCTGTGCACTGGAGTATAGTGGAAAAGTGCTTCTTGCTGACTGGAAGTAGAAAACATGGTAGGCAGCTCTGGCTTTATCTGTGATACCAAGTATCAGGGTGAATAGTGAAAAAATCCAGTCAGTCATTAGGTTTCCAGACAGCCAGATTTTAGTCGTTGTGTGGATCCAGCTTCTTTCCTTGAATAATGTAAAGGGATGTTTGAATTCTGCCCAATTAATGCAATAAATGATAGAGTCACAATTAACTTATCTAACAGCTAACAGTAGCATACCAAAGACAGTGAAAGAACTTACCCTTTTTTTGTGGAGAGTGGAAGCATGCTCGATTCTGCCTCAGCATATGGAGAACTTGTTCAGTTGTCTAGGAGCTTTGGACAAAGAACTTCAATAACATCACTTCCATGCATCCTGCATGAGGTCTTTTGATACTGGTTCTTGGTGGGCTAGTTCTACCCATTCTAGCTCAGAGTTTAAGTTAGTCAAAGGGCCCCAGCCTAGCTTATCAGAGGTTATTTCCAGAAAGCCTCCTCCCTCCAGGGACTTCTGACATGAACAATCTGGAGAAGGTGCAGAGCTGGAATGGATTACCCAACTGGCTTAACCAAGATAAAGGAAGAATGCACCCTCGACTGGGGACTCACTTGGACTGATCTGAGTTGTTGACTATTGATTGGGCTTGGTCTCCTTCGTGGTGGTTGAGATTATAGAATCTCCTCAATCTGACTACTGTACTAATTTCTGCATCTTACCAAATGTGGCATATATGTGTGGTTGGCTTCAATAAATCTTTCATTTCAAAATGAAAACAAGCAAAAGGAAGAGTTTGTAATGTAATGTCCAAGTTCAGTAATGGCCCTTGATAGATAACCTTGGCTGAGAACAATGAATTCCATCCATTTTAATTTAAGGGCCTTGGTAATTTGTGGAGTAGTTACTTGGTTGAATCAAAAACAGGATTTCCTAAATTTTCTGAGCTTTTATTTCCCCTTTATGTTATACAAAATATCTTACACTAACATACACAGTTGTCACAACTGTTTCCATAAAGCATTAGAAAGATGTTCTCTTTACGTTCGTTGCAAACTTTAGTTACACATGTCCTGAGTCATGAAATGGAAGGGAAGTAAAAATTATTCCAGATCTATGAGGCAACTGTTTTACAAATGCAAAACAATTTGGATAAAATATCTGAAAACAATTAAAACCAAATCAACCTGTACTTTATCTGTGTGCTGAGATTTTAGGTCCAGTGGATCAGAATACAGGGAAAAAACTAATGAGAATCCCTCAATGGATCCTTCACCCACCAAACAAGATTTCTTCAGAAACCGACTTGCTCTTGCAAATGACCTTGACCAAGGAACAGCTGTGTAAAACACATTTAAAGTTGTATTGTCGAGTGGTAAGATGAGGATAAAAAGCTTGTATATATCTGTGTAGGAATATATATATTTATATATATTGATGTATAAATCCCTGAGGAAAACTAGTATAAATACTTACATATGAAACTAAATCAACATACAAGACCCTGAAGAGATGAAGATTAGTCTATGGGTGAGAGCTGGCCTTTTGAACCTCAGCACTTGGGAAAAGGGAAATGAAGACTTTTCACAGCTTTACAGAAACACAGTAAATTTGGAAGAAAATAAATGTTTGTCTAAGAACAAAAACTTCCAACTTGAAGTCATTCCCCCAGTATAATACTGAGCATGTAACATGGATATGAGTTTTATGTTTCCTAGGCACTTATGAATTCATCCCAGTGTCCTCAGGCTAATACACAGGATGCCAGGGGCCAGTTCTGTCTTGCCGTATGTCTTCCAAAAACCCAAGCCAATACCTAACATCCCTTGAGGCAAAGGATCAATTAACAGAGTTGTGTTTTACATGTTGCCAGTCTGAGTTGTGGAGAATGTGCACTTAAGCCATGATATAGAAGGTTCGAAGCTTATAGACACATTGCTCTCTGAACAGGAAGAGAACCCTGAGAGTAGCATTTCTCTTGTCCTGTGCTTATGAAAATCAGTACAGGGAACAAAGATTTCTCTTGAAACGGGGAGGCCAAAGAAACATTTTCCCTCGTGTGGGTTGTGCTGCCGATGAGAACAGTGCGGAGTCTGTGTGTTACTGAGTATTCAGGACTCAAAGATCCCCTAGTGATCCTGAGTGTCCCATTCACTCATGAATGGATGGATTGGGGGGAAAAAGCACTTATTCAGCTACATCCTCTTTTTTAAAAAGATTTTCTTCAGTCTGGAAAGAAGGGGCAACAACATCAGTGCTTTAGTGGCTCACACACAGGGGTTGCTCCAAAACACCAGGTCAGAATGAAAACTTAGGGCTGGCAATACCTTATTCTGTTTTCTAGAAGTAAGCTGTAAAATACCAGAGTTCTTATAGTTCAGACAGAGGAATCATTGCAGTGAGGCTTGCCTGGGTATGGGGTGTTAGAATGTGCTCGTTTCCACACAGAGATGTCCAATATGGTCCACATCCTTGACATGTCCTGAACGAAGAATAACAGAAAAAAATGAGGTTTAAATGATTTGTCTCTCTTCCCAGGCAATCATCTGTAATAAATTAGAGGCATTTGGTGGCTGCTCGCTCGGAGTCTTGCTACTCAGACCAGCTTCTTGAGGGGCTGTTCCTCTAGGAACGTGTTATTTCATAGAACCGGGAAGTTCTACTTTTGAGTGGTAAACAGGTTTAAGCTTCTGCTTGTCTGATGATTAGTTAGGAGCCCATCCATTATCCACTTTGAACAATAGGTGATCTGGAACACTTAAAAGATCACGGCCAAGTTTGGGGAGTTTCCAGTATTTAGGTGTAAGCCAAGCTTTTCATTTTCCTGAAATTCATGAATCCCTTGGAAGCCAGATTTCTCCCCGTGAGTAGGCTGAAGACGGTGTCGGGGGAGTGCCCGAAAGAAAGCACAGTGCAGAACTGCCTGCACCTGGAAAGTGAAGTACGAGTCACAGTCTTTTAAGTAAAATGTAAAAACAATAACATTCTTTCCCCTTCATAATGTTGATCGTTAAAATGATCAACTACTGGGAAGGTTTCAAAACTGTCACACACCTCCTAAATTTTCATTTTGATAACATCCTCTGAAAAAGTCTTGATGTTACATCTGTAGCACAACTCAGTTTTGTTCCAGTTTATGAAACTAGCCTATAACACATTAAATTAGTGCTGCTATTCTCTGGGTCCCTATCACCTGGAATTTGGGTTTTTCTGGTGATTTTCTAAGTGCCCCCAGCTACTGTCTGGGCCCATCAATCCTACTACACATCTCTAACACATTAATATTCCCAAATACGACATTGTGTGAAACTCTTTGAATATTCTTATTTGTCAAATTCTGAACTCCTTGACTTGACCTCCAAGGCTGTCCGTGTCTGCAGCACGGCTACCAGTCTTCTATCTGGCTGCCCTCGCCCACTCCGCAGGCCCGCTGGACGGCATGCCTCTGCGGAGCTGGGCTCTTACGGCTGGCTGGCAGGCCGTGCCGCCCCGCCTCACTCCTTTCCCCAGCCCCCTTCCTCTCTGCCAGTCTTCGAGGTCCAGCTTAAGACCCTCATCTTCCTGTGACCTCTGGTGCTGTAACTTGTCTATCTTTTGATGTGCTTTGTCTTGTCTTCCCGAGAAGAATGTAAGTCCCTTCAAGGGCAGGAACTCTGACGAACTATGATGTATCTTTTTAAGTTCCTTTCCACCTCTTCAATAGTATGCAGTAGGCTACGGAGAACAATTTCTACTCATAATCTGACAGAGAGCTTCAGGGTTGTCACTTTACCTTCCTGCCTTTCAACTTTCTTTAAAAGAAAAATACCAAAGGAAATAAAATACAGTTGTCTTCAAAAGCAGTTTTGCTTAAAGGCAAAAGGCACCACTGCCACTTTCACAGCATCTAGAGTTAGAAAACATCGCTCCACCAAAAAAAAAAAAAAAAAAAGTTTGCTACTTTTTCTTTTCTGTGTTGTCCTAGCTCATTTCATCATCTTTCTATGTAGTAGTATAACTTGACAGCAGAGGTAGAATCTTTAATGGCATTTCTTAATGACACTTAATATAACGTTGCATTAGAGATGAAGTCAAGAAGTCAGGGTGAGAAAGAGGCTTGCAATTCCTGCATCTGTGACCTCCGGTCTCCTGGAAAAGTGCAGTTTACATGGGAGGCCGCAGCTGTCTCCTGGGAGTGCCTGGGTTCCTCCCTCCCCCAAGAGATGAGGGAGATTTTTCTGCACAGGCTGGGAGGGACAGCTGGTCCCTTCTGCAGCCTGGGGTGGTCTGTATACAAGCCCGAGCAAGGATCGTCCTGCTTTTCTGACCCCCAAACTAGAGCCTCGGAAAACCAGGGATCTGTGGACCCGAGTTGCAGGGTTCTCTGCAGTGAGGGGCTTCATCATGGGACAAATAGTTTAAACCTGTCGGGGGCTTGAAAGTAGAATGTTTTGTGCTTGCCCAGGGAAAACACTTTGAGTTAAGCTTTCTATAGCATCTCACGATCTCTATCTCCTTCACTTACCTTCTTCAGGTCTCTACTGATTCTCCATGAGGGCCCTTGTAAAAATTCAGATTCCTGGGTCCTAGCTCAGTCCCACTTTACTGGACTGGAGCATTTGTGAGTGGGGCCTAGGCATCTGCATTTTAAATGCTCGCAGGTGATTCTTCAGCCCACTGACAGTTTAGAGCTGTTACCTCTTAGATCAATAAGTTGAACGATCTAGTATGTAAACTTCAGCACTCAGAGTCTAGCCATAGATGGAAATTTAGGACAGAATAAAGAATTGATTACACTTATCTTGAGATACAGAAAGTTGATGGTTCATCAAAATCCAAATGAATCTTTCTGAATTCTTACATTTATTGTCTGTGACCTTTACTATCACATACAGTAAGATTTTGGTTAAAATATACATATGCACAGGATTAGTGTCCTTTATAATAGATTGGTAGAATTGATTGTATATTCCAGATAATCGCAGGCACTTAGGAAAACAATAAAATGAATGTCTTATGTTAAGTTGTACAATAAAATTAAATCTAGTTTTCAGACTAAACTTTCTCTTGAAACATCACCATTACTGATTTTCTCCCTGAGCCTAAAACCAGTAATGCTTTTGGAACACTTGGGATTCTCATTGCCTGAAAGTTGATTCAACTTAAAAGATGTGAGTGTAGTGCTGTCAGCACCTGAGCGTCCTGGTATTTATGGAATATGGGCCAATGAGTCTCACGTGGTGGGGAGGGGGTGAGGAAAAAGGGAAATGTGATATAAGAGAAGTTGAGAAAATTGATGAGGACCTATATATTTTAAGGGAAAAAAATAGAAATTTTATTTTTAAAAAAGATTTTTATTTATTTGAAAGAGAGAGTGAGCACAATTGGGGGGAGTAATGTCGGAGGGAGCGGGAGAAGCAGGCTCCCCACTGAGCAGGGAGCCCATTGTAGGACCCGATCCCAGGACTCTGGGATCACGACCTGAGCCGAAGGCAGATGCTCAACTGACTGAGCCACTCAAATGCCCCTAGACTGAAGTTTTAAACATCTGTATAAGAACATACGATATGATCTAGGCAATGCTGAAGATGTTGTTTTTGGGGGTTGTCAGACATGCAAAATAGTCAAGATTTTTTACCCAAATATCTTGTTTTCCAAAACTTGTTTTCAAAGAGCTTATGCATGTGTGATCTTGGTAAGGCCTCTAAACTTGTTTCTTACCTGTAGATTTTTTTCCCTCCCCTCTTGCCTCATTCCCTTCAGAGATAGTAGCATTAAATGCTCGTACTTCTTAGCAGGAAAACTGAATGTGTTTTGTTTCTTCCTCATGTATATAAAGCTGTTCATCTGAAGGCAGTGGGCTCTACTGCAAAGGCCTGTTGCCGGATACCATCTGTGTTTCTAAGTGGGTTGTTTCCATTCAGCACAGGTCACATAGCCTCTCCTCATCATCACATTTTCCAACTGGGCAAACCCTTTAGCATACAAGCATGCCCTTATTTCTACCATTTTCTAAGCAAAAGATACCTTGACTGTTCTCCCTATGCCTTACGTCTCTGCTTACCTTTCCAGTGAAACGTGAGAGGAACTGCTCCCACTCTCTGCTCCCATTCTTTATTAGACTCGCTGGGCCCGCACCACTCCACTGAGCCCGTTGTGTCCAGATCATCACGGACTTTCCCCTTGCTCAGTGAGTGGTCCACTCTCCCTATCCGAACATATTTGACATGCTTATCCCCTCTTCCTTCTGAAATAATTTACTAGGCTCCAAGGGCACAGCCTACCGTTGGCTTCTGTCTTCATTGGCAGCTCCTTCTTGGTTTGTTTGCTGGTTGTCCCTCCTCCTCCCTCTCTTTGTCAGAGGGCCCTGGGGCTCTCCTTGACTTAGATCTCTTCTTTTTCCATTCTGTACTTAGCTTCTTCTTCGGTGATCTAATCCAGTCTGCTAGCTTTCAAATATGATCTTTATGAAAGTGACTCCCAATTTTATATCCTCAGCCCAGACTCATCCCCAGTTTCAGACTCCTATCTCCCACTGCCTCCTGGCACCCCTCAGATGTCTGACATATTTATTGAGCTGAATGTGTCCTAGCCTGCTTCAACTCTACCTTCCCAACTCAGTTTATGGTAACTTTGTTCTTCTAGTTGCCAAAAGCCTTGAAGTCCTCCTTGACAATTCTGTTTCTTTTTTTTTTTATGGGGGAAAAAAGGATAATTATTTATTTATTTGAGAGAGAGAGCTCAAGGGGTGGGGTGGGACAGAGGGACAAGCAGACTCCCCACTGAGCACAGAGCCCATCTTGGGGCTTGCTGCGAGGACCACGAGATAATGATCTGAGCCAAAGTCAGACGCTTAACCCACTGAGCCACCCAGGGACCCCGACAATTCTGTTACTTAAGCCCCACGTTCAGTATCTCAGCACATTGGATGTCTCTGACCACTTCTCACCACCTGCACTACTATCTTGACCAAGCTGCCTTCTGTTGGAATAACCTCCCCACTCCCACTCTGAACCCCTAGTTATTCCTCAACATGGCAGCCAGAGCAGACCTCTACTCAAATGCTCTATGGGCTCTATTTTAATGGAAGCCAAAGTCATTACAAGTGATCTGGATCCCATTAAACCACTGATGGCCTCTCCTATTCTGCCCACATTCATTCCTCTCTAGGCACAAACAGCCTCACTACTCCTGCCTCTAGGCTTCTGAACTGGCCTTTCCCTGTGACTCGGTGTATGCCTTCCTCAGACACTTGCATGTCTTCTTCCTTCACCTCCTTCGAAGTCTTTACTCATAGCCACCTTCTCTGTGAGCGGACTCTGATCGTTGCATTTATATACCACCACCCCATCCCTCACATTCCCAATCACCTCGTCCTTTTCTTTGTTCGTAGCAGTTACAACATTCTAACGCATATGCTATTTCTCATTGTCTACATCTCCTCATTAGATTACTAATCTTATTATGAAGCAGATTTTTGTTTTATTCATTGCTATGTTCCTAACATCAGAAGTGTACCTGGAACAGCAAATATCTGTTGACTAGTCAGATGGGCCCTATGAAATGCTTATAATACAGTCAAAACCAAATTAAGTGATAGCGAACATAAAAGGAAGTTGGATGGTAAAGAATCAAGAAATTATGGGGATTTTAGGATAAAATATCAACCTCTTCAAAGATACCCAAAAGCAGTCAAACTTTGAAAACATCCCTCATAACTTTAGTTACCTTTATTAAGCACCTTTTCTATGAAAGGCATTGGGCTTCACACTACCTTTAAACCAGTAGATTATTAGCCTCACATATTGAGGAGGAACAGAGACTCAGATTATATAAATAACTTCTCCAAAGTCACACATCTAGTGAATAATGGAACCAGAATGTGAACACAGATACGTGATTCCAAGGCATCTGCTTATTGTGCTCTCCCACAGCGATTCTTTTCTTCAGTCCTTAAAAAGGACTGTATTTTTTTTTTCTTGCCTCTAATGAGAATCAAGAGTCTTAAAACAATAGAATGTACATAAGCTCTTTTGGAATTCTCCGGAAGCCATGTGCATCTATCTGCAAAGAGGCAGGCCCCCCACCCCACCCTGTCGTGGGCTATACCCTAGAGATTTAAGTGCTCTGAATGTGTGATGAGCTAACATGATTAAAATAAATAAAAAAGCAAACCACCCAGTTAAAATTCAGAAGTGACATTTCAAGAGCAAATTCAGAACCAAGTTAATATCAGTATTATTGTTACTTACCTATAGCTCTCAAATTGATTACCTAGAATGTACTCATTAATACATAATTGGATTTCAGTAATTACACATGGAATTTGTACAAATTAATGATTTTGTGTATTTAGAATGGGGGGTGGGGGGGAACCACAAATCAATTTTAGCTAGTCCTGAGAGCAGCCCTCCGTACACCGGGAACTGAAGTTGAGTCTGTTGTCTCAGGCACTCCAATTTTTTAAATGAGGGTATTAGATTGCTAAGTTTTTCATCAATTTTTACATTCCGTAGTTCATCATGAATGACCTCACATTAAAAAAATTTGTTCGCAGCATATAACCGTAAACTACATCATTTAATACCAAGCCTAGGAAGGATTGCTAAACCTCAGGCTGCCACATTCCAAAAGGTCTCGATAAAACTTGCCTGTCAAGGAATTGTGGTATCTTAACTTTTATAGAATACATGCTCTCCTCGGCCCTTTGAAACTTCATCCAGATGGCAACCAAGGTCACTAAAGTATCAATTTTCATCCCAAGGGCCTCCCACTCATTAGTCCTAGGGCTTCAGACAAAAGGAAATACTGGACTTTCTCTAAGAAGGCCACTATAGAGAGCGAACTATTTCTATGAGGGAAGCACAAGCTAAAGAATGATGACTGACACTGAAAGGAGTGCTTTCTAAAACACATACAAAAGCAATACACTTGTAGACTATGTAAGGCATTTTTCTTTATTATGTTTCGGTTTCTCTTAGTAATGCCAGAAAAATAACAGCCATTATTTTCACTTTAAATGCAAACCAAATACTGCTACACACAGAGTACAAAGATTACCTATGGACATGGTTAGGTACAAAGGCCATATTAGATGTATAGACTGCACTTTGTTTTTACATCAGAGTAAGACAGAGCAATTTTTTGGACGATTATTTCAGCAAATACCGTGCTACTAAAAGGCAAATACACACACATATTTATATATACACACAAACACATTTCAACTGAAGTTATACATGTCACTTTGACAAAGGCTTCTTCTCTGGTGAGTTTCACCAGATATATGCACCCCAAGGTCCCCTGCCCTGATCCCACCCCCAAATGCTGACTTGATCTGAAGAAAAAAATTAGAGATGTTCTTAATTAAAGGCACATTTGGCAGCTACTGAAAGTGGCATGCGTCTGGCACAGGTGCAGTCTCCCTAAAGCCACACCACATGTGACTTCCATCCTATGCATCTATTTCTTTGAGTGGTAGTCCAATGAGATCCACCTTTAGCTAACTTGCTTTATAATTGCAGCAATTGGCTACTTAATGCACTATTTTCATTAAAGGCAAAGGGAAATTTGCTCACAGTTGACAGAAAATGCACTTTACGGTGTCAAAAATGGAAAATAAGGCATGAAATTTTACAAAACAAGTTACAAGTGCTTTTGTTTGGACTTATCATATAGACTTCATGCTTCTTAACTAGAGCTCAAAATAGTTCATTGGCTCACATATAAGGGATTATGAAATGGTTTTAAGTTAGTAAGGAGATGTTTCAAGAGAAAAATACTGAATAAATAAGTCATCACTTTCCCTTACAAATAATTCTACTGCACAGTTCTTTCAGCCAAACCGATATTAACCTTGTGATGTTTCTTTTACTGGTAAAGATTTACGTGCAACAGGACCTACACTTGTACAACAGTCACACGATATAGGTTAAAAGAGTAAGTGAATCTACCCATAGCAGCAGAATACCAAGAAATAAACGGTTAAATCCCTTTCTTTCTAAATCAGGAGGAAATAAAAGGTTTTCCTCGCTATATATACTACACTAACAAACTGGGAACCTTTCCCTCCATTTTCATGATTTGTTTAGCTGAGCCATCTAGAACTGAATTTAAGTTATCATTAAAAGGATGAAATACATGACTAAAGTAAGCTCAACTTGAGAATTAAGATCATGGTCATAGATACCAACTAAGTTTTGGTTTGAGTAACTTTCAATTTGTGGAAAAACCCATTAAGGGAGAATTTAGAACCGTTATATAGCCTCCAAGTGAGACAGTACTTGTTCACTAGACTGTTGTGTTGACTGTAGTATTAGTGTGGGGTGCTCTCTCCTAAATTCACATCCATTAAAACATTCTTGAGCTGATAGAGCATAGCAACCCACCAAACACATAGTTTGATACCCAGCCTTTAATTAAGGAAAGTTTCAATGTTTGTATATTTCCTGATAAGTCTGTACTTAAAATTAGGAGGGCTGGGAACAATGATCTGTATTTCAATAAACTTAGAAACATGTACTTATCTGTTCCTGTTTTAAAAAGTGCTTATATGTGAAAAGCCTCCCTTTCTATTGTTACTGTTTATCAGCCCACTTAATTCAACCTTGAAATATTTTTATTTTGTGATCCAAAGATAATGAACCTTCTAAGGACATTTCCATTTCTAAAGGAAATGTCCCATTTTTGGAATGTGGTTTAGAAATAGTCATGCTGCATTAACTGTCTTGTAATGTCCTGGATTCAAAAGCAGAATTTTGTGGTGATGCACTTCTCTTCTCAGCCACTTCTTGTCCCTGAATAGGTATATTTTAGTTATTACAAAGAATAAATTTGCCAGCTAGTTAATGTTTCACGTACGAAGAAGGCAAGGATACAGTTTTCTCACCTCTGTTTAAGGGCGTCCAGTTGGGATTTTTCTAGTCAGTTACCACTGCAGAAAATATTTTTACCCAAATGTCAACTTCAGAATTAAAAATATCCTCTATCCACAATGCTGATGCACAGTGAAGTGGTCTCCTAGAACCACTGGGGTAGGGGAATGGTTCCCTTCGGGAGAAGCAGGATTAGAACTCCAAATCTGACCTTTTCCTCTTTAAAAGATCAGGTGGGTTGAAAAGCATTATTGAAGGCTAACACACTGGCCAGAGAGGGATTGAATGGGCTCTAATGGGACTTCTCAGGTTCCCATTTGGAGTGGGATGGGGAGTAATTAAAAAGAGAAGTGATCCATAAGACATATAAAGGGAAATCCTATGGAAAATGAGTGTGATCTAATAAAAAGTCATGGGGGATTCTGGAATGTGTATTATGATTAATTATAGCAGCACTAGTAAGTAGGCTTAGACAAACACTTGTTGAATGAATGGTCGGTCTTATGGACACTTTGTGCCCAAGAGGACATTTGAAATTAATTTGGGGGGAAACTTTTAAAAGGAGACATTTTACAAAGAGAACAATGACTACCATAATAGGAGTGGTACAGATATTAAATGAAAAAGATTGAACTCTAACAAATAAGAAAGGATGATAGGATGGATTGCTTAATGATGATGCAATCAACATTCTGGTCTTAAAGGACTATATGCTATACTACTGTGATGTACATTACATTTAATGCTCTAATAAATATCACAGGAAATTATTAAAGTACGAGGTTTCCACCATGATGCAGCACTTCTAAAAACGTCTCTGATGACATAGTTAACAGAACTGCTGAGATGTTGCTTCATTATTCCGAGGACACATGCACATACTGATGAACTGATGACTCCCAGGATGGAGGACCGCACACTCACAGACACTGCCGTGGAGATTCGTACAGCTTTTTCTCTTCGACAAGTTGCATGCATTTCACTCACAGTATTGGTTAGAGTCAGAAGATCAGCACACAGGCTTCATGAATAATCCATATTATGACACTAATGATGTAGGCAGATGTTCTCTTATGAATAGTTTTAATAGAGCAAAGACCTCAAGCAAGGTAGAATGTTTAATATAAACTAACAAACTGTATACATGTTGCCTAGGAAATTTAAAAACTTACAAAATTCTGCTTAAAAGATAACCATCCTATTCTAACCCAATTTTTTTCCTACATGCCAAACTGTAACTTTAGATCATTCTTTAAGGTGAATACGTACATCCAGAACTAGAAACCAAGGCGTACCACAATACGTGCTTTTATGCTTAGTGTTTGTGTGTGTGTGTGTGTGTGTGTGTGTGTGTGTTTCAACTGAAAGAAATAAGAATCAACCATTTTCTCCATATAATAATTTAATATATGCCAGCCAAACAAAGTATTTGTATCTTTATTCAATTAAATTAAAACAGACCTGCCAGGTTTATTATATAACATTCACTATATACACATGATTTCGGCAATGCAAGGTAATTCTAGATATGCTGATTACTCAACTATCAGTAAAACATGAACGATGTTAGTGATGCCCAGCAAGTGCTCCTTTTCACACTGGGTGACTGCATTTCCAGAGTACGGTTAGAGGGACAGCAATGAGCCATGACATGGATTACCAGTAAACTTTTGTGGGAGAAGGGGGAAAAATAACAATCTAGCATAGATTAACAGTCTCCTAAGTGTAAATCATATACTTGACAGTTACATCTTTAAAAAAGTTCTTCTGTCACCTTAATGACACAAAACTTCTCATTTGAAGGCAACACCACCATGTTTTGTGTAGGGAGGGTAGGGAGGGAAATGCTCTTAAAATTAGTATAATTACTCCTAAAAAAAAAAAAAAGGAAAGAAAGAAAAAACAAAAAAAAAAAGTACCTCTTTGGTGAAGCCTCGGTACCCATTCACTTCACTGTAATAATCTGTAAACAGGACTGCAGCACAGTGCTGGGCCTTGACTCCAACGAGCTCAGGCACCACAGCCCCTCCTCACAGTCCTCTGAGTGATTTTTAAGAAAATACTCTAAAGTAGGACGAGTAAAAGCAAAGAAAAACAAAGGAGATATGAAGATCCCTGTTTAAGATTTCTTTTTAAAAAGTGCATATTTTGAATTACAAAACTGTCATCATGTGGGCCTGCAGGACACCAGACTGTGTTTTCCATCCCTTTAATGATAAAGATCACTTCACAAAAAGAGGACTCCTGCCTATTGGCTAGAAAAAGTCCCTTGACTTGATTTTCAGGTGCAATCAGTTGTCCAATCTCTCCAGATCAGTCTTTCCAGAATCTACACGAATACCATTTTCATTTTATAATTACGTCTCGGGTAAAATCCACCGTCTTATGCTGCATCTCGAAGGAGTCGTTAGTGTCGGGAGCTGTCGTTTCAACCCGTCCGCGCTGGCACGTTCGGTGCGTCCATCGCCAGCAATGGATGTGGGGCTGGGAAGTTCAGGAGGAATGGGCATTCTCCAACAGCGGTGGTCCATCTCTGTGCATGGACGGGTGCGTGTGCTCCCTTTTGTAAGTTTTTGGAGGGAGTTTAGGGATATGCTGAGAAGTGCTTTGTCGTGGAGGAACAGGCGGCCCGGTGATGGAAGGAAGGTCCACTTCTTGTGTCAATGGTGGCGATGGCAAGTGCCTTCTTGTGCCATGAGGAGAGGGTGTTTGAGGAGGAGGTGGTGTAAAAGGGGAAGGGCTATTCGGGAAGAAGGCATTGCCATGATCACTTTTTTTGCCCAAAGGGGGAGGCTGGAGATGTAGTGGTGAGCTGGAGAAAACGTCAGGTGTCCTCACAGGTTCTCGTGGTGGTAATAAGGGAGGGCTCTCAGGAGCATCTGACAGAGAGGTCCGGTCTGATACTGAGTATCGTGGCGAATAGGCTTTTGATGTGGGCTGCCTAGGAGGAATGGCTGGGGGGCTGTCCAAATGCTTAGACATAATCTAACACAAATGAGAAAAAGAATAAAACACAAACTTATTAATAATTTATGGAGTAGCATGAATATATTAAGAATTAATTTGGGGTTTTCAAGCACACTATTTATTGGTAGCACCCTAGGTGTGAATCAGGGAGTTCTGCCGTATGGTTTTTTTTTTAATTTTTTTATTTATTTATTTGACAGACAGAGATCACAAGTAGGCAGAGAGGCAGGTAGAGAGAGAGGAGGAAGTAGACTCCCCGTTGAGCAGAGAGCCCGATGAGGGACTTGATCCCAGGACCCTGGGATCATGACCCGAGCCGAAAGCAGAGGCTTTAACCCACTGAGCCACCCAGGTGCCCCTGCCGTATGTTTTAAATGGGGGATTATGCCAATTTATTGAGGGTTTTTTTTTTCTCAGTTTTTATTTTTCTCAAAATTTTGTTGTTTGCTACTGCTTACCTATCAGTCAATCTAGTATAAAATCATTTATGATTTAACATAAGTTCATTTTATAATTTTAAACTTACTATATTAACGTTTTATGATGTTCTGCAAACTATCTTGACTTATCCAGGCGCTCTGCTCTCTGGACACTCAGAACCACTGACTCAGGTTAATGGTTGACAAAGAAAGAAGCTTAAACAAGTGCAAAAAATGGCTATAATAAGCCTTTAAGGTCTCTTCCAACCCAGAATTATCATGCAAATCCCATTTAATAGCATGTCAGGTTTATGATAAGGGGCTCGGACAGGTAATGTTTAATTTTCACTTAAAATAGTGCTTCATGTAAAGCTTCCCGCCTCTTCACTTCTTTCTCTCTGTATAGTCTCTGCTTGAGACATTATTCTTTATGGATTAAAACTGTTTTTTCCTTGACATTACCCATAATTCAGATTTATAAGCACTTTGAAAACTATAACAAAAACTGCGTTCAGAAGAAAGGAAATAAACAGTACTTCAGGGTAAATCTGTATCTGGCCCTTGTCTAGACTCTATTAGGCTCAGCTACCCTGAAGTGCTAGCCTAATCCTGTGGGAACTAAACTAGACACGGGGGCACGATTATCATGTAACCGTAATGACTCCAGTGTCCAAGTAACAGGGCTCTCTGCTTACCTTAGATGGCGAAGATTCGGCGGGGGCAGATTCCGGCCGTCTTCGTGGAGGAACAGGAGGGGGGACGGGCACCTCATCAGTGCCCTTGGTTAAACTTATAGATGATACTGAAGCAGATCCTGTAGGATGTTACATTTTTTTAAAAGTTCACAGAAATTTTATTTCATCTATTAATCCTGAAAAGACTTAGTTGAAACTGCTTATATTTATTAAAAGAAATGTACAGAATTATCAAAAGCAGTTCAATAGACCAATACACAAGAGTATTTCCTTTATTAAAGCAAACTACTATAAAAGCATGCAGAAATTTTTCAGCAAGATTTTCAGAAAAAAAAAAACTGCCTAAGATATTCTGTTATTTTGCTTCTTGAACAAAATAACATTCCCACTGTTAATCTATTATTGGAATTTTTTATTTGGGTAGGATTCTCAGATATCTGGGAGAAAGAGCAAACTACTAAAAACTTCTGGAATGACAATTTTGTGATGGGCTCATTTACTTTCTCTGATTTTATTAGTATAGAATTTCCCTGCCTTTACTAGATAGTCTTTGGGATTCGTTTCTGATCTTAACTGCTCTCCCCAGGGATTATCTCAAAGGATGCCAGGGAGAGAACTCATGTGGGGTGGGGGAGTGTCTCTCCTCACTTTGCTTAGGTATAAGCTGGCTCTCCTCGGCAGGTGAGCAAAATCAGGTTCATCATACTCTAATCTGAAAAATTGTAACTGTGATGGAGCTATTTAAGATGACAGAGGCAGCCCTGATAAAAACAGAAATTACACTAGAATCTAGTGAACCTGATTTAAGAATAAGCTGATGAACTGGCACAACAAAGGTAAGTAGAGCTTCTAATTAGAACTTATCCTAAAGACATTTATGATGATGAGGGCATGATATAGGCATAAAGGAATTATATTCTGAAAGACAACATTTATGTAAGTTGTTAGTTTATGAACAGTATAAAGAAGATATGAAAAAATACATAAATGATCATTCAGAACTATACTTGGCAGGTTCTAGTTTTCCTTTAAGCATCGACAGCTTTTATTTTGTCAGTTAAAACTTATAATATAGAACTTAAAGAGTACTTTGTGTACTGGTATTATTCAAATGAGCAACATTTTGATCACCTACCTTTTTTCTTAAGAGACTATGCAGTAAGTTAATTTAGCTTATAACTATTGTTTTCCATTGTATATATTTTGAAATCATTGGTACGAAGGACAGCAAAACCACTAATTAGCTTAAAACTTATGAAATCATTTGGTGAATTGTTAGCTGACTTTAAAAATAAAAGCAAATATCTACAGTGGAACTTTACTTTGCTTAACACTGATGAATATTTAGGCCGTGCGATTGAAGTAGTTACAATGATAAGGTAGTTCTTCGAACGTCAAGTAACAGTCATCTGCCCAGAGTCTGTGCCGTGGCCAGGCTAAGTGTCCGCGGTGCTGCCGGTGATGCCGGCGCGGCGGCCATTGCGGCGGCCGTTGCGGCATACTCCCGTGCGCGCTGCACGCTCCTGCTCTTTGTTTGTTTTAAAGACTGGGTGTTAAGATGTATTTAGAACTCTACAGTTGGAAAAGTGAAATGGTTAAATGTGGAAGTCGCCCATATAAAAATGTTCTTTTAAAAGAGAAAACAGGTTTTACAGAAAGCACGAAAAGTAAGTCGAAGCAAATCATTTATGATCAGAAGATAGCACACAAGTGAAGCCCTCACTTCTGATACTGCAAGCAAGGCACCAGGGCTGCCAGACCCGAGACGAGTTTTAGCAGGGAAGGTTACACTTGGTTTGATTTTTAAAGCCAAAGCAAGAATTAGGAGTCTTAAACCAAACATACTAACTTGGGCCGTGGGGCAGTGAAACTTGGACAAAGACGGTATCGCTGCCTGTGAAAGGAAACAAGAAAGAGGAGATTTTTTTTTCTTTCATTGATCAACTCAGCTCATCTGTAAAAATGCATTTATGATAAAAATGTCATTTTTGTCATTCTAATTGTGAAGAATGGTACAACAGTCTTTAGTAAAAGCTCATGACTTCTTTCTTTTGAGAAAAATAAAGAATTAAATTGAGCTAACATTATACTGGGAATTTTGACGGTTCCTTTTAGATTCACTACCTGATGTCGTGCAAGTAAATGAAAAGCATTCATGAGAAAACTAAAATACCCTCTGTTAGTGGAAGACTTTAAAAAACTGTATAAACCCAATTTCAGTAAAAAATTCAGCTGGGCATACAGAAATATGTCATTTACTAAAGGTTATTTTGAAAACTCAAATGTACTAAATAATGAATTTGTGTTATGTCAACTGAAAAATAAAAGGGAATTTTTTACTAATATTATTATATATTTTTGAAAATGTTCTTGCAGTGTATAGTCTCATTGCAAAATAGTTACAGCTCTGAATATTACAAAACAAGCTTGGAAGTGGTATAGCCCTTTCCTTCTATATTCTTGAACATTTAAAAAAATCAATAAATATTTGGTGCTTAGACACATTTTACACAGGAAACTCACTGACAAATTTAGAATGTTTAATTTCAACAGTATTAATTCTTCTAAAAAAAAAAAGAATTGAAAACCATAAAAGCCAAAGCCCTAAGAGCACTAAAGTAGAAAAGTGAGACAAGAGGCTAAGTGATCTATCCTGGTTCTAAGCGTAATTGTTGACGTGACACTGCCTCCTATTACCAACACACTGACCTGTAATATCCAAAGACAAAAATAATTCCTGTAGTACTTGTCTGAGCCGATTTTTTAAAAATTCAGGTTCCCCTCTCTCTCTTTTTGCACAACAGACCATCACTCAAACAATTTGGACCATTGTTCTTTTTCTAGCTGCCTTGAACAAGGATAATTTTATGTTCCAGGTTCAGGTGGCAAGACTATTAATGCGATTGCTATTTATATAGATATGGTGGGTTTCTTTTCCACAGAGCCCCGATTTCCAGCAATCTATCCTGTTAATCCCCTCTCCTTATGCACGGATATTTATTTGGAGGCCATAGTTACCAAGGGTAGCAATCCAGCTAATTGTACTAAGTTATCTCTCAGAAGATTATAATTAATTTTTATACTCTTTGATAGTAAATGAAGCTGTTGCTCTGTCAATGACTTGCTCCACTATTTATTAGGCACCTATGATGGAACAAGGATGAAAGGGGTATATTTACCCGTAGCGTTTACCCACTTATTTTTTTTTCCACTTTTCTTGGAAAGGAAACAAATACGCCTCCCAGGAGGTACGCCTCAAGAGCATGGAAGTACCCTTAGTACAAGATGGGAATAAAACAAAAACATAAAGCTCATGACCGCTACAAACTGTAAGCTCTTAGAAAGTATTATGATACCTATGCATATACACCAGTCAATTCACAGACTTGGCTTTG
>ML102067.1:18436-38642 GCA_003697995.1 Taxidea taxus jeffersonii | reverse complement strand
AAAAAAAAAACTCATCAAGAAGATGGGCAATTACCTGACTAAGTTCTGCAGGCTGACTGGGGAAATATTTCTTCAAAAGGCTGACCCTCAAGCATGACTAGGAGCATTTGAAGCTCAGCAGCCTTTGAGAGGCCCCTCTGGCATCTTCCTGGGGCTAGGTCTTGTGCCTGAGCCTCTCCCTACAGCCACTAGGCAGCTTTTTATCTACTCTGAGCCCTCTCCCAAGCCATAGGCCAAATGGAAACAGTAAAGCTTTTTGCAGGAAAAAACAACAACAACAACAAAAATCTGAAAACTTGAGATCAAGTAGGGTTTAATCTAAAAAATGCAAAGTTGGCTTAAAACTGTGGAACGTGGTTTATCACATAAAAGATAAAAAAAGAAATATCAAGATCATCAAGAGATGCAGAAAAGGCATTTGACAAAATTCAATACCTCATACAAGTTGAAACCTCTTAACAAACATTCTGGGAGGATGACAGAGTAGGAAGGACCAGGAATCTATATCCCCACGGAGACAGCAATTGCACTGGCAGTCTTCTGATGTAGCTATTTTGGAACTCTGGAGTCTATTGAAGGCTTGAAACTTCCAGGGGAAGGCTTGAGCAGTAAACTAGAGTTAATTTTAGTCAATTTCAGCTTTTAGCACAGCGGCAGCTACCCATTCTCCACTCCAGACACATGGCAAACAACTGCGCATGCGCTCTAGGCATAGCTTGCACATAGCTTGCATCAGCAAGAATGAATAAAAAGAACGTTGTCCTCCAAATATTAGGGATTGTGCTCTGATCACTGATGCTTCTGTTCCAGAAGTGTAGACAAAGAGGTGGGCAGTCATTGTTGCACCTCCCCCATATTATTGCAAGTTCTCCCCCTTCTGGCAGAAGTAACTTCTAGGAATTTTAAAGGGCCAACACATTTTCCCTGCCTTCATCTTTCTCTTTTTCCGTTTTTGGGAGTCACACATTAAAAATTAGGACGTTCAAAAGCAACTGCTTACACAGGGGAAATTGGAAAGTTACCACACATGCCCGGGGGGGGGGGGGGGGGGTGAAAGCTCAAAAAAGACCTGAAAATACCTTAAGTTTATACCTTAGTCTGCTTTTAAGCACGGTCAGGTGACAGAGTGGACAAAAGTTCAAAACAAAATAAACAAAAACAAAACACAGCAAACTCTGGGGCAGGGAGAGAATCCAATTTCTGGGGTTGCCACATTATTAGATTCAAATGTCCAGTTTTCAACACAAAAATCACAAGGCATAGAAAGAAACAGAAAATTGTGAAAATTGTGGATCAGTCAAAGGAAAAAAAAATTATAAACTAATAAAACTATCCCTGAAGAAGACCTGCTGGCAGGTCTACTTGACAATGACAACCATATTAAAGATACTCAAAGAACTAAAGAAAGATGTGGGCAAAGTCAAGAAAATAATGTGTTAACAAAGTGGAAATATCAATAAAGAAATAGAAAACCTGGGGCGCCTGGGTGGCTCAGTGGGTTAAAGCCTCTTCCTTCCCCTCAGGTCATGATCCCAGGGTCCTGGGATCCAGCCCCGCATCAGGCTCTCTGCTGGGTGGGAAGCCTGCTTCCTCCTCTCTCTCTGCCTGCCTCTCTGCCTGCTTGTGATCTCTATCTGGCAAATAAATAAATAAAATCTTAAAAAAAAAAATAGAAAACCTAAAAAGATACCAAAAAAGAAATTCTGGAACTGAAAAATACAATACTTGAAATGAAAAATTTACTAGAATTTGAAAGCAGATTTGAGCAGGCAGAAGAAAGAATCAGTGAATGGGAGTTATTAAATCTGAGAAAAAGATAGAAGAAAGATGAACAGAGCCTAAAGGACCCGTGGGTACCAGCAAGCAGACCAGCATATGCAATTTTGGGAGTGCCAGAAGGAGAAGAGAGAGAGAAAGGGGCAGAGAGAATCTTTGAAGAAATAATAGCCAAAAACTTAACAAATCTTATGAAAGACATAAATATAAATACCCAAGATGTTCAACAAACTTTGATAGGATGAACAAAGAGACACGTACCTAGACATTATAATCAAACTTTCAAAAGACAAGAATATTTTGAAGGCAGGAAAAGAACTGTGGCTCATCACAAACAAAGGGTCCTCAATAAGATTTCCAGCAGATTTCTCATCAAAAAATTTGGAGACCAGAAGGTGGTGAACTGATATATTCAAAGTGCTAAAAGAAAAATATGGTCAACCGAAGATCCTATATCTGGAAAGACTGTCTTAGACCTGCTCTGCAAGAAACATTAACGGAATCTTGCAGATTAAAGTGAAAGCACACTGAATAATAACTCAAAGTCACATGAAGAAACAAAAGGTCTCTGTAAAGTATACCTGAGCAATTATAAAAGCCTGTATTATTGTACAATGGTGTATAACTCCAGTTTTTGTTTTCTAAACAAAAACAATTATTAGTCTAAAAACTAATATTATTTTAACTCTGTAACTGCATTTTTTGTTTACTACATAATATAAGAAACTAATGCATTAAAAATATACTACTTCACAGTTTGGACATGCAATATGTAAAAATACAATTTGGGGAAATCAACAACTGAAAGAGTGAGGATGGAAATGTTAAAGGAACTCAGTGTTATTGAAGTTAAGCTGGTATAAATTCAAGTTAAATCATTATAACTTTACGATATTAAATGCAATCCCCATGGAAACCCCCAAGATTGCTGCTAAAGAATATACACAAAGAAAATTGAAAAATATATTTCTATGAGTCCCTACAAAAAATCAGTAAATCACAAAAGAAAATAGTAAGCGGGAAATGAGAGACAAAAAAGCTATAAGTAATGTGGGAAATGAGAGACAAAAAAGCTACATATAGAAAACAAATAATAAAGTGACAGTAGTAAGTCCTTCCTAGTCAATAATTGTTTTAAATAAAAATAGGTTAAAATCCCCAATCAAAAGACAGAGACTGACAGAATAGATTTTTTTAACCTAACTATATGCTATCTACAAAAGACTCACTTTAGATCCAGACACAAATAAGTTGAAAGTGAAGGGACAGAAAAAGATATTCCACACAAATAGTAATGGAATGAGAACAGAGATCACTATACAATGTCAAACAAACCTCACATGCCATGCAAAATTGTTTTTTTTTAATTCTCCTTTAAAGTCAAAACATAACAAGAACAACTATGTACACAGCTTCTATTCAACATCAAGTGGAGGTGTTTTGCCTTTAAAAAATGTTTTTTTAAGTACATAAGAATTAGAAAGGAGAAAACAAATGCATTATTTACAACTGATTTGTTACATAGAAAACCCAAGAAAAAAGAGAAGTGACAAGCAAATTATTAGAATTCAAGTCTTGCATTTCTACAGCCCAGAAAAAGTTAGATAAATAATTTGAAAACAACAGTTACAATGTTAGAGATTAGTTAAATTTTTTAAAGGTACATAGGAATAAGTCTAACAAAAGATACATGAGACTTTATGGGTGGGAAAATGTATGAAACTGATTTTCACTTTAAGTAAGTGAAAAACTATACATTGGAAGACCCAGTCTTGTCGTGATGTCAGTTTTCCACACCCATCATCTGATGTAATGCAATCCATCAAAATCTCTATAAATTTTTTTTGTGTAAAATGGCACATTGATCCTAAAAAGTATACAAAAATGCAAAGAACTTGGCAGTGCCCAGATAATCCTAAGGAAGGAAGGATCAGGAAAGGACTCACTCTTCTAGATGTCAAGCTTATCACAAACCTAGAACAGTTAGCTAAAGATAAACAATAAGAAACAGAAGAGCCTGGAACCCAGAAACAAACTTCATGTACATACAGCCTAACACAGGGCGAAGGCAGCATTTCAGACCAGTAGAGAAAGGAGCCCAGAGCAACTGGTAAGTACCACGGAAAAGAGTGAAAAATGGGTCACTACCTCATGGCATACACAAAACCAGATGGATGAAGATCTAAATGTAAACGTGACACCATTATGATTTTAGGAGCTGACATAGGAAATATTGTCATGGCTTTATAGAAAAATACAGTTCATTAAACAAGACATAAGATTTCAGGCTGGAACATTATGTTGTTATTTAAAACCATCCATCACCAGATGCCGCACAGAGGTCAGAAAGAAGTCACACGCCAGGAGAAGATTTGTAAGACAAAATTTTTAAACAAAAAGAATTTAAAGCCACAATGTATACATAACTAGTAAAAAAATGTACATGAAAAAATACAAACACCCTAATAGGAAAATAGAAAAAAAAATTTGCATTTAAACAAGTGAAAATATGTTTAACTTCACTATTAATTAGGGAAATGCAAACTAGAACCACAAAGGGTTACAATTCCACACCAACCATACTGAGGGGGAAAAAAAACCTTTAAATCTAAAAATCCCAAGAATTGGCAGAAATGGAGAGCTAAGGAGATGCTTGCTGTTGGGAACAGTAACTGGTACAAACAATTTGGTTGTGCTCTCAGCTAAGAAGCCTATGTGTTCTCTTCCCTTTGACTAGAAATTCTGTTTCCCAAACTGCCCCAGTCTCAACTGTGCACACAGAGACCTCACTTGGAGCTCTAATTATGGAAATGGGAAACTGGAAACAGAAGCAAAGCATCACATGGTCACACCAGGGGACTCTCCCTGGCTCTAAGCTAATGAACTTGAGTTACATGTATGAGTATGGATAGCTTTGAATATTTAATGATGAGTGAAAAACATTACAGGAAATTATGGAAAGTATAGTATTTTCTATATAAATTATAAGCACCAAAAATCTATTTTCCCAATTCTTAATAGTTGTACCCACTTGAAGGGAAGGGGTAGGAACACACACAAACGGTGCTCAGCTGTACACATATTTTATCTTTTCTCTCTTTTTTATTGAAGTAGAGTTGAGCCACAGTGTTACATTAGTTTCAGTTGTACTACATGGTGCCTGGACAAGTCTCTATGTTATGTAGTGCTCACCACACATGAGCTACCATCCGTCACCATACAACACTATTACGATACCGTTGAATATATTCCTTATACTATACCTTTTATCCCCATGACTTGCTCATTCCAAAATTGTAAGTCTGTACATGATACTCCTTTTCACCCGTTTTAATATTTTTTTTTTAGATTTTATTTATTTATTTGTTAGAGAGAGAGAGAGAGAGCGAGCACAGGCAGACAGAGTGGCAGGCAGTGGCAGAGGGAGAAGCAGGCTCCCTGCCAAGCAAGGAGCCCGATGTGGGACTCGATCCCAGGACGCTGGGATCATGACCTGAGCCGAAGGCAGCTGATTAACCAACTGAGCCACCCAGGCGTCCCCTTTTCACCCGTTTTATCCATCTCACCCAACCCTCTCTCCTGCAGCATCCATCAATTTGTTTTCTGTATTTATGGGTCTGTTTCTGCTCTTTGTTCGTTTTTCGTTTATTTATTTGTTTTGTTAGATTCCACATGCAAGTGAAGTTGTAATGGTGTTACATTTCTGCTTGATTTATTTCACTTAGCCAAATACTCTCCAGGTCCATCCATTTTGTTGCCAGTGGCATAATCTCCTTTTTATGGTTGGGTAATATTCCATTCTGTATGTGTGTGTGTGTGTGTGTGTGTGTGTGTGTGTGTATACCACATCTTATTTATTCATCCATCAATGGACACTTGGACTGCTTTCATACCTTGGCTATTGTAAATAATGCTGAAATAAACACAGGGGCGCATATATCTTTTCAAATTAGTATTTCCATTTACTTTGAATAAATACCCAGTAGCGGAATTACTGAACCATGTGGTAGTTCTGTTTTTAAATTTTGAGGAAACTCCCTACTGCTTTCCACAATGGCTGCACCAGTTTGCATTCCTACTAACAGTGTACAAGAGTTCCTTTTTCTCCACGGCCTCACCAACACTCCTTACTTCTTATATTATTTATTCTAGCCATTCTGACAAGTGTAAGGTGATGGCTTTTGTGGTTAGCATCCTTTCATGTGTCTGTTGGCCCTCTGTATTTCTTCTTTGGAAAAATGTCTATTCCTGTCTTCTGCCCATTTTTTAATTGGATTACTATGCCCAACCCCTCATTGGACATATTATTTGCAAATATCTCCTCCCATCCTTTAGGTTGCCTTTTAGTTTTGTTGGTGTTTTCTTTAGCTATGATGTTTTGTTTCTTTCAAAAATAAGCAATCTGAAACAAATAGGGTAAATGATGTCCACTTGTTGAATCTGGGTGGAAGATGTACAAATACTTATTGGATTCTACTCCTTTTCTCTACATTTGACATATTTCATAATCTTAAAAATTCATACCAGTTGTAAAGAATAAAATCTCAGTTAGGTCTGTAATCCCTCCAGAGTGGTTGATCCCTCTTCCCTAGAAACAAAGACTGTCTGAAAAGTTATGAGCAAGAAACAAAATCCCCAAAAAGAAGGCACCATGTTAGGATGAGGAAAAGCGGAAGTCCACAATGTAAAGCAGAATGACAGGAGGCAGGAGGGCACCTTCACTCCCAGCTCCCAGCAGACTTGCCAGTTTTTACTCAGCACTGAGAGTTAGGAACATGGTCAACCCTCCTAAATATGATGGTGTAAAATCAGATTCTAGGAAATCCAGAGGGGTGCATTCATGTGTTTCTTGTTTATTGAAAGTGCTGATAAAATGATGAACATTGCAGGAGGGGACAGGTTGTGTACTTGTTACAAACTGAGGAGCAAAACACGATATCGTCCAGAAGGATCCCTGCTCTATCCCATCCTGTAAGGATGAGGAAAACGTCTAGCTTGGCTCAGTTGGACTCTGAAGTCTGACCCTTCTGGAGAAAACTGCTGTCCCCTCTTGCTGGTCTCAGGCACTATATTCACCCAAGTCCCTATTTGGTGGTCCTGGCGCAGCCCTGCGAGTCCTCACCTAGAGAGGTCACAAAGGTTGTCCAAGGTCACCGGGTCTGAAGATGAAGATTCCTGTGTTCAAATCCAGATACAGCTGATTACAAAACCCTCCATAATCCTTTTTCACCTAGAAGAGGCCCAGAGTCGGGATTGACCAGGAGCACCCTCATTGACGCAAGGTCCTTGAGGAAAAGAACTTGCTCCCCCAGACTGGGAGCAATGTCTCAGGGGCAGATTCCCTCCAGGGGAAACTGCTGCATAAACCCAGACAGTCAGGAGTCACGCTCCCCCCACCAGTCTGAAAAAAGTCACCATTAAGCTACAGGAGGAAAGGTAGCCAAATCTCAAGCACGTCGCCTGCAATAAGGAAAGGGGCTCAGCCCGCTGAAAGCAAATATTAGCTACAAAATCACTCTAACTTCCCAGATTTAGGAGCTATTTAATAGCTGTGCAATTAAGCCATTTTGAATTCTCCAGATTTTTTTTTAGATAAAACCAACTGCCTCATTCCATTTTGTGGCACTCTTATCCTCAAGCTGCCTGGAGTAGTTTTGGCAGCGTAATTATGTTTTCTGGGAAAATGTATTTTGCTGAAGGAAAAGACATTTTCGGCCCTGTTTATGAAGCTGTCCTGCACTTCACCTCCAGAGCTCATTCCCCCGCAGGAGCAAGAACAGGACACCCCCCCCCCCCCCCCCCCCCCCCCCCCCCCCGCCGCCTGTGGCTGGAGGTTGCTGAGGGGGCTGCCCAGGGCTTGCCCCTCGCTGGGGGTGAGGCCTTTTGCTCTGGCATCCAACTGGGCCTGCCTATACTGAGCCTTTCCTGCCTTTCCAACTCTGAAAACCTCAGCTTCTCTTTTGCAAGCTCATTCCTTCCTCCTCCCTGAAGATCAGGGGCTATGTGAAGGCCTCCGGGGAGAGAAAGCAGGTTTGCCTGCCCAGCCCGGAGCACAGGCATTCTTCCTCCAGAGAAGTGGGAAAACAGGCACCCCAGAAGCTGAGAAGAGGGTTTAGAGTAAGAAGCCCAAGTTATTTATCCTTGACAAAGAAAAGATTTTCCCAAAGAGCCAGTATTCCAGTTTAAAAAGAGTTTAATTCCTCCATGGAACATTTTTCCTAACAAAACATAGTTTTGCAAGTTCTGTATTAAAAGGTCTAGAGCAGACATTTAAGTAGACATGAACTCCTTTCCCATCTCCCACCACAGCACCACGAGAGCCTGCAGCACACAGCTCAGCTAGATTTTCTCAATTCTCTAGTCCCTGGTACTCAAATGTGGTGAACAGACCACCAGTGTGGGCCTCTCCCCGGAAGCTGGTTAGAAATGCACAATCTCAGGCCCAGCCCGGAGGCCAGAATCTGCATGTTAGCAAGTCCCCAGGGGAGGAGTGATTTTATAACTCCCAAGGTTGAACATCCTCATACCTACATGGCCACGCACACCTTACCTTCTCATTTACACTCAGAGTTGCTCTCCTTTTCCACCTGCTAGGATGGCATTGTCTACTCCCACCAACCTCACGGAGTTGTTGCAAAGTAACTGAACTTTGTATAGTGTTCAATTTTGAAATAAGGACTAGGATGATATGTACCAACACCTTAACAAGGATTTTTTTCTGGGTGGTAAGTGATTTCTCATTTCTTATTTGATCTAAAATGTAGTTTTTAGATTTCATGCTCTGAACACTTTTCTTCTGTCACCACAATAAAAAGGATAGTTTGTTTTAAAAGCGAGTAAGTGTGAACATCAACTCACAGAGCATGAGAAATGGTAAATTCCTTGTGGATGACCTGTTGCGTCCAGCACCTGTGCAAACAGCTGGGCCCGGGAGCCGCCTGCCCCGTTTCTCCAGCTGGTAAGTGGTGACCTGCTCCCAGATCTGGGGTCTCTAGGCCCCTGGCACACTGCTGTTCCTTTGTGCTCTGGAACCCTTGAGCAGAAGCACGTCCAGGCATCCTGCTTCCATTAGCCCCAATGCTATGGTCAAGCCAGCCCTTCTACCCCTCAGAGAGACACACCTGGCCCAAACCACATGCTGGCTGTTGCAAAGGTGGGTTCTTCCCTTACCACAGGAGAGCTACTTGGATGTTTCAGGAGTGCATGCCGAGAGCAGAGCCCAAGTGCTCACCCCACTTAGGCGCAAGAGCTACCCTGAGAAGGAAATGAACCCCGTTCCCCAGCCTGTGTTGGGAAGAGCGAGCTGGCTGGGGATGGGATGTGAGCAAAGCTGGCTGAGAAAGGCTGAGCAGATTGCAAACCTCGAAAACAAATGCTGGTCTAAAGCCATGGGTCTCATGAGCATAGCTGCGCATTAAATCAGCTGGGAGCTTAAAATCCTAGCAGCCAGGGCAGCCCCCAAGCCAACCAAACCAGGATCTCTGGGCTGCAGCCCTGGCTTCCATGGTTTTCTCACCACCCAGGTGACCCGTGTTAGGCTGAGAACAAGAGCCAGCCATGTTTTTCAGTCAAGGAACAGATCATGGAGATTTCAGTATTGTGAGCCACATAGGCTCTATCACAACCACTCTGTGGATGAAGAGTGAAAGTGTCAGCAGTGGGAGCAGGTGTGGCTGGGACCCAATAAAATTTTATTTATGAAACAGCCTTGGCATAGGCATCCAGGTGGCTCAGTCAGTTAAGTATCTGACTCTTGAGTTCATCTGGGGTCATGATTTCACCATTGTGAGATGGAGCCCCACTCGCGATGTAGGGCTCCATGATGGGCATGGAGCTGCTCAAGGGGCCTCTCTCCCTCTCCTGGGCCTCTCCCACCTCAGCACTTTCTCTCTCCGCTCTCTTTAAAAAAAAGGCAGCATCCCCAGCCAGATTTAGCCCCAAGGCCCAGCCCATCCATGGCTTGCAGCAGAGGTTTTCAAACTGAGCAAAGATGATCAGTATCCCCCGGAGAGCTGGGCCCACTCCCATTATGTTTGACTGAGTAGGCCTGGGGTAGGCCCAGAATTCGCATTTCTAACCAGTTCCCTGGAGTTGCGGCTGCTGGTCTGAGAAGCACTGGTCAACAGTCCCCAGAAAATCGTAGTATTTATGTCATTCCATGATGGTGGAATGCCAACCACTCCCATAGTGCTTGCCTCAGGGGCCCACTTAGGAGGTGCTGGGGAGAGGGCTGCCCTACACGATCCATTCCAGCTACCCCTCCATCCAGCCACCTGCCTCCACCAGTGCTGCTCCAGGCCAGCAAGGGGCTTGGGAAGAGAAGAAAGCCCTGGCAGCTCCCCTCGGCTAGTGCCCATGGCCTGTCCTGCGCCGGCCCCAGAAAAAACTCATTCCATTTGAGATGAGTTGGCTCTACCCTTTGACTCAAACCAGCCCGTTTCAGTCCTGCCTGCTGGAAGGTCCAGAGGGCAGCCCTCCCTAGGCAGCAGCCCCCTGGTCCTGAACTGCCTGCCAGCTGGACACCTTGAGACACCCGTCTCCCCACCCTTCACTCTCCAATACCTCCCAACATTTTCAGAAAGCAGCTTCATCATCAAGGGCAGGAGTGAGAGGAAAGACACCGTGACAAGCTCACACAACATCAGCAACAGTCATAATTCAGTAGGAATGATACCCGGGGCTAGTGAACCAACAGGCTTTTCAAAGACTTTTTAAAAAGTTATTTAAAGGTATTATTTCTTGAAAGCAGCAAAATTGAAAGAAAGTACAGGAATCTTCCAAACATACCCTGCACCCACACATATACAATCTCCCCCACAAGGGGTCTGCACATGGTTCATGCACAGCATTATACAGTCTCTGGTTTTGAACAAAGGTAAGATGACACAGCCGTCATTACAGCATCATACAGAGTAGTTACACCGCCCTAAAAATCCTCTGTGGTCCTTGCTATTCGTCCTCCTTCCCCCATCCCTCTCTTGGCAACCATGGATCCTTTCACCGTCTTGGTAGTTTCGCCTTTTCCAGAATGTCATAAAGTTGGAGTCACAGAGCATGTAGCCTTTCAGATTGATTTCTTTCACTGAATATGCATCTGAGCTTCCTCTATGTCTTTTCATGGCTTGATAGTTCATTTCTTTTTATTGCTGAGTAATATTCCACCGTCTGAATTACCCGTTCACCTACTGAAGGACATCCTGGTTGCTTCTAAGTTTTGACAATGATGAATAAAGTGCTTTAAGCATCCATGGGCAAGTTTTTGGGCAGACATAAGTTTTTTGCTTCTTTGGGTAAATACCAAGAAGCGCAATTGATCCTACAGTAAAAATATTTCTAGTTTTACCAGAAACTGCCAAAATGTCTTCCAATGTGGCTGCAGCATTTTGAATTCCCACCAGCAGCGAGTGAGAGCTCCTGTGTCTCTAGAGGAGCCCTTGGAAGAAGGGTGCTCCCAGGGAGTCCAGCTGTCAGGAACCACATGCTTGCTGCTCTGAGGGCATGGGGTTTCTGGTACATTCTCATCTGCCTGCAAGTCAGCCACCCCCAGGTCCTGTGGATTCATTGAGAACAGACCCTGGCACAGATAAGCCCTAGAGAAGTTACTGATAGGATCCCAGTGGTCTCCTACATTGTTACTACATAGGGACTGGCTTTTCAAATAGGGAAACTGAGGCTGGCACACATCCAGAGTAGGTGGAAGGTCTGGGTTTCACCCATGCCTCCTGTGTGACTGTAGGCCTACTGATGCCCATCACTCTTTGGACCCTCAGTAGGTGCTCAGTAAACACTGGTGGAACAGATTGCCAAGGAATAGATGAAACATGGTTGGCTTCACCCCAAAACCCACTTTCTGCCAGTGAACATTGCTTCCAGCCAGCCCAACAGGGCAGCTTCAGATCCTTGGGAGAGTGGACTCCCTGCTCGCCTCCCTGCCTTGTGGTCTGCTTCTTCCTTGTGAGTGAGAGCCAGTCCTCTGTGTGCAGTCGGCCAGGCCCTGGACAGGATGGCCCTCAACAGCCAGCTCCATGGCACCAGTGCATCAGCACAAGGCAGGTGTTGGGTCACACCAAGCCCTGCTTTCCCAAAGAGGCTCTGCAACAAGACAGAAGTGTCAGAACAATCCCAAATGCCACAAGTCTCCAACAGTGTCAGCTAATAGGGGCACCTATATCCTTGCATGACTTCAGCTGATCCATGATGACTCCAGGCAGCTGGTCCAGCAAGGGTCACCAGAGTGTCACCTCTTCGCCCTGCAGAAGCATCTTCCCTTCTGATAGCTGGGCCTTCGCTGTCTCAGGCCTGGTGCAGACCCGGGGACATCTCCTGCCTTATGTGGCTCAGTACAGACTCCTTTTTCCACTCTCATTAAGTTCACGGTTTGCCAGGACCTCATCCTGAAAGGGTCACCCAGACGACAGTGCAGTTCTTCATTTATGGAGCCCTTCTCCAAGATCCCTGATGCCCCCAGGGCCCAGCAACAGCTTTCTGAGCTTGAGAAGAGCTGAGCTAGCTGGTGGGGGGAGGGTGGTCAGGGAGGGAGAGGAGTGACCTGGCCACATAGAGAACAGAAGGGAGAAAGTGCAGCAGCCCCAGACTTGTTGCCCCCTGTGGCCCAGTTGTGGGATGTCCCACATGTCTGAGAGGGGGGTGGGGTGACCTCAGGGGTCTCTACACAGTTAGGTTATAGCACACAGGAAGTAATGCCCCTGAGCAGCTATTTTGGATAAAACGCTGAGTTTTCTTACCCAGAAGTATCAAAAGCAGTGTCCTGTAGACTTCCTCCTAGCAGTGGTTCTTGACCTTGGCTACAAGGTGGGATCACCTGGCAAGCCCAGCACCCGCCCCAACAGGGAGCCTGCTGTGGTCGGTCTGGATGTAGCCCAGACTTGAAAGCCACTGGTGCACAGCCCTCCCCGTGTGCCAGTGGGAATGTGCTTCCATGTGTAAGGGGTGGGGCAGGTCCACTAGTGAAGGCTTTGTGGGGAAATGATGGGGGGGCAAAGTACAGAAGGGAGAGGAGGTGGGGGAATGAAGATGTGTGCTGGAATGTGGGTCAGAAACAGGGGCTGGAAAGGCTGGGGGGTGTGCATGATACCCACTCATGTGGAAAATATCAGCATATCTTAGGCTGTGTAGATGAGTCCTCTGCATCCAAGATCCCACGGGTAGAAATGGCCAGGCAAGCTCTTCCCAGACAGACCTACCCATGGATTACAACAAGAACCTCAAGATAAAATGCAACATCAATCACCAATGGCACTAGAAAGCCATCCGGTGCAGGCAGATGTCAGCCAGACACTGACACTTGGAGGAAGAGAGGTGCAGGGCAGCCTTCCATGCCCACAGCTGCCGTCGGGCCAGGCTCCTCCACCCACACCAGGAGCGACCACAACTATAGTAAGGGCACCGAAGGCTGGGGGACAGTGTCAGTGCACCCACAATCCCAGAAGTTTCAGAAAGGAGAGGGCCAGAGGGCAGAGCCTGGTTCCGTGCATAGCACCTGATCCCCCTGAGCCTGAACCTCAGCTCCCATCTTTGCTTCTTGGGTCTTCCTGTCCATAACCTGCCATCTTTGTTCTCCTTCGCAGGCACACACATGCTCACACATGTGCACACACACTCTTATTATACACAAAACATGCACAGATGCAAACATGCTACATGCATTCACAAACACCGTACACGTCAGACTCCATACACACCACACACAAGCACGGATACAGATAGACATACTCCCCAAGGCCCCTGTGTCTATCACTGACTCTACTAATGGTGTAGTGCAAAGGAGAGACCTACTTACATTTCAGAGCCAGGGGACTTGGTACTTCACGGCAGGAAAGCACTCAGGGATTCACCCAGCCCTGCTTCCTGCCTCTCTCAGTTGGCACCACTCTCTCTAATCCCCTGCCCCTTCCAAAGTCACAGCCATTCCTTGTGCAGTGTGGTTTATTACCTCTCCATCTTCGCTTTCCAACCCACATGTTGGAGCTTTCACTTTCACCTCAAAGTCCTCCCAGCCCTCCTCCCCAGGAAAAGGAACCGCATCCAGCCAGCACTGGGAAGGGGCACATAGAACACCTCTGCAAGCCTTTCTCAGTGCACTCAGGGGCCCATACTGGGTACACTGCAGAGGGAGCCCCCAGAGAGGCCACACAAGGAAAGAGGCAGTTCTGGCCAGCCCTGCTGCTCCCTCTAGCCCCATCCACTGGGTCGCAGAGTGGCCTGAGACCAAACTTACCTCCCAGAGCCCACCCAGGACCTGAGAGGGAAGAGAAGAGGGTAATGGTCACTGTTTGGATCACTACAGTCAGGATGGTGGGTTACACTGCACTAGATCGTACCAGTACCTGCAACCAGTTCCAGGACTCCATGGCCCCGCACAGATGTCCCTGGGAGCATGGGCAACACTTCCTTTGACTTTATATTTCCAGGAAACAGTCAATAGCAGAAACAAAGGGAGGAAGGGAGGAAGAGAGGGATGGAGGGACAGAGGCAAGCAGGCAGTTGGCAAAAAGAGAAAAAGTTCACTGAACTGGAGAAACTTCCAGCCACTTACATTTGGGAAGACCTTGTCTAAAATCCAGCCACATCTTAAGCCTATCTCCCCTTCAGGTATCCAAAGGGCTCGAGGGCCCAATGCAGGCCAGGTACCCCTCCTCATCCTCCATTTTTGAACAGCACTGTCCTGGGGGAGTAAAGATCAGCTGGAGGTCAGGGTCTTGCTCAGTTCCCACACCCATCACCTCAGACTGATGGCACTGTCCCTCTTGACCACCAGAACAGGACATCACTGCCCAGATATCCATAGCAGAACTTCCCAGTCACCTGCAGCAGCATCCTTTACTCTGCTGACCATCTCTGCTTCCTGGGTCTTCCCATCTAAGGCCCACCACACAGCTGAGGGGAGGCTGCAGCCTGAGATACGGGTCACTGCTCCACTGAGGCACAGCTCTTTATCCATGCGTCCCCTTCACAAATGATGTAAGCCAAATCCTGCAGAACTGGCACATGAACATTCTTGTATAAAGGTCCCAGTTCCTGAGACCCCAAAGCAAAAACACAGTGGTGCCTGTTCTCATCTATAATGTTTATTTGATTAAAGCTCACTCACCCAAGATGAACCCAAAGATTTGGGCACAGAGATGTCCATCACAGAACTATGTATCCGTATGAAAACTTACAAACAACAAGCTATACAAATGAGTTACATGCAAGAAATTACTTTATAGTACAAAAATGATGCTTTCCATGAAAAATCATTGAAGTTACATGTTTATAGTATATGTATTCTTCTGGCTATACTATACCTCAATAAAAATTAAACTTTTAAAGAATACTTCATGACACAGATATATAGTAACAGCTTAATGACAAATAAGAGATACTTGCATATACAATGTGAGACAAATTTTAAATATATATATAATGCTTAAATATATGTGTGTGTGTGTGTGCATGTGTGTGTGTTTGTTTATTACTGAAAGGAAACCACAGAAATATTATGAGATAACTGTGGATAGTGAAACTATACACAAGTTTTCTTATATTCATTATAATCTGTAGTATAACAATTCAGATTTTCTACATAAAATATTACCACTCGGATAATAAAGAGAAAGAGAGGGAGAGAGAGATAGAAAATTGATAAGTAGATGATGTACACAGGATGGAATTTTGTTCAATCTTAAAAAGAAGGGAATTTTGCCATTTGTGACAGAGTAAGTGGATCCTGCATTCACTGGGTGGCTCAATCAGTTAAGTGTCTGCTTTTGGCTCAGGTCATGATCCCAGTCTCTTGGGATCCAGTCCCACATCAGACTTTTTGCTCAGTGGGGAGTCTGCTTCTCCCTCTGTCTGCTGCCCTGCCCCTGCTTGTGCTCACTCTCTCTCTCTGACAAATAAGTAAAATCTTAAAAAGAAAGCGTGGGTAGACCTTGAGGGTTCTAAGCCAAATGAAATGAGTCGGAGAAAGACAAACACTGTATGTTTCACTTGTATGTGGAGTTTAAAAAAACAAAAACAACAACACCTCATACAAAAAGAGATCAGACATGTGGTTTCCAGAGGCAGGGTCAGTAGAGAAACAGATGAAGGGGGTCAGAGGTACAAATTTCCAGAAGAAGATATGTAAGTATTGTGGATGGAATGTACAACACGAGGACTACAGTTACGCTGCTGTTGGTTTATTTGAAAGTGACTAAACGTTGCAAATTCTAAAAGTACTCATCACAAGAAAAATACATTTTTTTCTTTTTTTCTTTCCTTTTCTTTCTTTCTTTTTCTTTTTTTTTTTTTTTTGCATCTGTATGAGATGATAGGTGTTAACTAAGCTTATCATGGTCATTTCACGACACACGTGCACCTTACATTTGCGCAGTGCTGCATGTCAACTACATCTCAGTAACACAGAAAGAAAAAAAAAATGTTCTGTGGTTTGGTTTTCTCTGAAGTTCTTCAACAGTTCTCCAGAGTAAAGGAGAAGGAGAAAGGCGCTCGGAAGGGCCGAGCCTCCTGTCCTCAGACCTCCACTTGCCTTTGGCCAGCCTGTGTTGGCTCACAGTCGGCTTGCTTCTCTCTCCATGACCTGGGTGGTGTAGCCCTGCCCTGCACACCTGCCTGCTGTATTCCAAGGACCGTTTCCCTCTGCCAGGCTTGGGCTGGGAGACCCTGCTGGTAGCTGGCTGGAATTGCACAGTGCTGGGGTGGGTTGTTTGCCTCCATAGGGGGCCAGGAGCAGGCTCTCCAGCAGCTAATCCAGCCATGAGGCCCAGCCACCAGCTCAGTCTCCACGAAGGAAGGTTCAGATTCAATCAAGATACATTTGATCCCTGCCAGGATCAGTTCTTGAAAAAGAAAATGCATTCAGAACACTTGGACCCAAGTCCTACAAAACAGGCCCTGATAACAATTTTCTCTAGAAATGCTGACACTGAATCCCCAGGGAGCCCACCAGTTGGCACGTTGCACGGTAAACAGGGCTCGAGGCCTGGAGGAAATCACACGTGAAAAGTAAGTAATTGAGAACAGAGGATCTCCTGAGAGTTGTTTGAAACACATCTGAAACATGACATGACAAGGTGAAGAGCAAGAGAGAGAACACTAGAGAGAAAAGGGGAAGAATTAAAAAAAAAAGCTATGAACAGTAAAAAAAAAAGTCATGCAGATAAATTTTAAAAATCCATTTTTAAAATGAGTTAGTAGAAAAGCCTGGTTGGGCTGTAGTGAGATAAGAGTATTACTACCCACGAGGCTGAAAAATGAGTTAAGCAGCAGCACCCAGGGCTTGCAGACACAGGGACACAGACCCTCACCCATGGCTTGTGAATTCCTACAGCTTTGGGGGGAAGAAATCTGCAGTTGCTGTTAAGTTTCGAAATACACGCACTCCCTGACTCAAAGATCTCACCGTTGGAATTTATCCCACAGGAAAACAGCAGCAGACTTCGCAGAGCTGTACACTCAGCCTTGTCCTTGGCTCACTAGTGTGCTTGCTTTGATTGCTTGCTTTGAGCGTTGTTTGAAGCAGCTAGACTCTGGAAACAACCTGAATGTCCAGCGGGAGGCAGAAGTGAAACTCGTTAAAAAGAGAAGTGGTTGAATCAGTGGTGGCATATTCATCCTCTGGAATATTAAGTAGCAACCAAAGAGAAAGGCTCAGATCTCTGCCTACGGCCTCTGTGGATCCACTCACATTCAGTTTTGTCTTTGTTTTTTGCAGCACTTTATTTTGCCCTTAATTTCCATTTCCTAAGTCTGTGCTTTAATATAAACATTTCTAAAGAGGCGCGACCTTGAATATGATTTAAAAATGGCATAACAAAATGGGCTAAGGGGAAAAAAAAAACATGTTTTTGTTTTTGATATTTTTGCCTAGGGGCCATCCCTGGAACCGATTCGACATGTAGGGATCCTCCCGGGTCCTGGTCATGTCCGTCCTCAGCCTAGGGTCAGTCTTACTTGTGTAAGTGCCGACTGCGGTTTCAACCGTCATGTAGGGCACATGTGTTAAATGTTCTTCAAGAGTGCATGTCAAATCTCCTAATAAATGAGTTTTAGCACTGCGTGTGAAATCAGCTTCCCAAATCACAAGATATTGTTCCCAACTCATAATCATAATTCGTTTTTTCCTAGTACAGTGTAAAAAAAATAAAATAAAAATAGGGAAAAGTAAAACAAAGTGCATCATCTGGTGGAGAAATCTACCAAACATTTGGGCCCCCCAGCAACCCTTTCAGTTCTATGACACCTATGCTAGCCTTAGCCTTTCTTTTTTTCAATTTTTACCACTTTTACTCATTTCTCTCACCCATCCCTCACCTCCGGCAACCACCAATCTTTTCTCTGCATCTATGAGCTTGATTTTCCTTTCTTTTTCCTTTTAGATTTTATATATAAGTGAAATCAGACAGCATTTGTTTTCTCTGCCTTATTCGCTTAGTACTACAGTCCATCCATGTTGTTGTCAATGGCGAGGTTTCACTTCTTTCATGGCTGAGTAATATTCCACCGTATATCTAGACCACATCTTCCTTATCCATTCATCCGTCAATGCACATGGGTTGCTTCCATGTCTTGGCTGTTGTGAATAATGCCACAGTGAGCACAGAAGGGTAGATATTTTTTTGAGTTAGTGTTTTCATTTTCTTCAGATTAACAGCCAGAAGTGGAATTACAGAGTTAAATCGTAGTTCTATTTTTAATTTTTTGAGGAACCTCAATAGTGGTGCACCAATTTACAGTCCCACCAACAGTGTGCAGGGTTATCTTTTCTTCACATCCTCACCAACACTTGTTATATCTTGTCCTTTTTGTAATAGTCATTCTGACAGGTCTTTTCATGTACCTGTTGGTCAACTTATGTTAAATGAAAAAAATAGTTTCTTGAGTCCATAGTGGGGTCCAATTTAAGTAAAAACAAACAAACAAACTCGTGCATATGTATATGTTTGTAAGAGCATGGAAAGAGATGTGGGAAGATGCATAGCAAGCTACCAACACAGGTTACCTTGGGGTGAGGAGTGTGTGTGCATGTGTGTGTGTGTGTGTGTGACTAGACTAATTTAAAATCCTCAAGTTACAATCTCAGCTCCAAGAGTCTAACTACACCTCAATCACAAAAGTAGAATGCAATCATCAAAATTAAAAATTTTAAATTATGAAGATGGCATTTAGATAATGAAAATGAAAATGATAATGAAATGATAATGAAAATACAAACCACAGAATAGGAAAAACTATGTACGATGCATACATGATAAGTGATTTATATCCAGAATATATAAAGAAATACAGATCAATCATAAAAATATAATCCAATTTTAAAGTGAGCAAAAAACATGAATAAATGTTTCACAAAATAAGATGCATGCAATAAGTATGTGAAAAGATGCTCAACATCACTAGTTATCAGAAAAATGCAAATTCTAACCACAGTGAGAAGCTGTTCTGCACCCACCAGAATGGCTAAAATTAAAAGACTGGCAGTGTCAAGTGCTGACAAGGATGTAGAGTACCAAGAACCCACACACCCCACTTGGGAGTGAACAACGGCACAGCCACTTTGGAAAACAGCCTGGCAGTTTTTTATGAATGTAAACATACAGTTACCCAATGACTCAACAGTGCTCGCCCAAGGGAAATGAAAACATAAGTCCGCACAATGAACGCATTATACAAGAACATCTATAGCAGCATTTTTCATGACAGCAAAACCTGGGAAAATGTCTTTGTACATCAACAAGTAAATGAACATTTACTTATTACATCTGTTCATAGATGGAATACTCCCCCCCAAAAAGGAATGCACAAGCCATACACGCACCTGCCTTCAACCTCAAGAATATTATGGCACACAAGAAGTGGGCTCGGAGTGTCACCTCTGTGATTCGGCTGACGTGAAGTTGATGGGCACAGCAGGCCTGTGGTGAGGAACCGGAATGCTGGGGGCCTAGGGAGTGGGCACACACTGTAGAGGCTGGAATGCTGTCTCCACTGGGAGCTGATTACCCAAGTGCTTGGATTTGTGGAAGATCATGAAACTGTCCACTGATGGCCTTACATTCAAGTCACCTCACAGGAATTTTGCCTCAATCAAATCAAACATCATCATTTGGATTAATCTGGATGGAGCCAAGGCAAAGCCAAGGGCCCGAGGCTGCATCCAGAGCAGGCCAAGGCGCACATCTCCTCCCCCCACTACCCCCGCTCCGGCCTGTTTCTGTAGGGCTCCATCACCTGGGTTCTCAGCATTGTGTATTACAGGTCTGGGTTTTCAGCTCATTTCTCAATATCTCTTTTCTCATTTCTCCACAGCCTCTCACCCCTGCCCCCAGGGCTCTATGTGCTGGAGGCTCTTCTGTTTCATGTTGTCCCACTCCTAACACACCTCTGACACCTTTGTTTGTCATAAATTTCCCCAGAGCAGGTGTCG
>ML102067.1:0-18036 GCA_003697995.1 Taxidea taxus jeffersonii | reverse complement strand
TGTGAGGCCAGGAGGAGACGCCTGGAGGGAGGCAGGCTGGTGGCCACCACAGGCCACTGGGCTCCATGCACTGGGGCTCTGAGACTGGGAAAGTGCACCTCAAAAGGGTGTTGTCCCCCAGCCCTTCCAGCCTTATAGGCAGAGACACAAAGAGCTGTACTCACAGGCACTCGCCTGGCAGGATGTGGCCGCTGGAGGGGCTGCACGCTGATGCATCCACCACCTCTGTGACAGCAGCTTCCTGTCCTACCCCAGAGGCCAGACCTGCATCTGCCCACCAAACAAATGGAAGCCAGCTGTGGCAGCCAAGATGCTCCCAACACCTGGCCTCCTCAGGGGCAAGATTCCTGCCCATACTTTCAAATGGAGGAAAGGGGGGTCCTGAAGCAGGGGGTGGGGCATATGCTGCACCCGGCTTCCGAGTGATGGTCGGGACCTGAACTCAAGTCCTGGACACCATGTCCGTGCTCTCGAAGGCCACCACCAAGGTCATATGTCCAAGCTTAGACTCCTCACTTTTCTGGTGCAGCAAAACTGACTAAAACTTCAAGGTGCCCTCCTGTATGGAACATGCTGGATCACCAGTTGGTGCAAACACATCCTGAATGGCCTCTTTAATCACTATCTGGAGAATGTAGAGATCTTGCCTTCCCTCTATGTGCCCATCAAGCAGAATGTGCAGAAGAATTTTTTTTCAGCATTCAAGGATGCAGGCTCCGAAAGACAGCCAACCCAAAATGTCTTCCTTGTAATGAAGACTGTCCAGGCAGCAGGCTTTGATTGGCCCTGCAAGGAGGGAGCAGCCGCAGACAGCCACTAGGCTCAGTTGCTGGACTATACAAGCTTGCTGCATGTAGGTCCCAGCAGCAGATGCTCTGTCCAGTTGGCCACTCCTGGGCTCTCTGTAAGTTCCCACACCACCTATGTTTTGATTACTGTCTCCCAGTCTTTTCTCCAGCCTCACAGGAGCATCACCCTCTCTAGCCTTAGAGTCTGCTGGGGTGCACACCCCCACCCAGAGAAGAACAACCCTCTATTATCACCTCTGATAAAGAGGAACTGCCCTCCAGCTGGAGCCCATAACATGATTTAATTCACTTCGGCATCTGCACAGAGCTTCTGCCTTCATTATCTCGGCCCCAAACGTCAGAGTAAATTAGCCACGGGGGAAGGCTGCGGGCTGCAAAAGGTAATAAAACATATTGACACTGGCAAGAGTTAATTAAAGCTTTCACAAGAGTTCGCTCAAGAAGGGCCCTTGAGTTCAAGCCAAACCCCAAAAGCATGGGGAAATTGATGAAATTCACACCTATCTCCAGCCTGGCCATCTAGGTGAGTACTAATAAGCCATTGACAATTAACACAAGTTAACTCCTTCTAAAATAACTTAATTTGCAAAAGCATAGTGTGAAAGACAGCATCCCCAGTCTGCAGACAGAGGCAAAGGCAGTTTTAGAGATACACACTTGTTTTTTTTTAGAGAACACTTTAGCTTTGGGCAGAGAGGAAATAAATAAAGCAAAGTAATGTAATTGGGTGCACCCATTCATTCAGGTCGAATGATGATGCCTCTCCTTGAGGGCTTAGCCAGTACCCCATCCCTGGACAGTCAGGGGAGCCAGCGGACACCATGTAGAGAGGAGAAGCCAGGAAGCCACTGGGAGGATGTGAGCCAGCACCTGCAGACATGCAGCGCACAAGGGAACCACACACAGGACAGGAACAAGTTGCCACAGGGAAAGCACCTGCCCCACCCCCCAGCCACCAGGCCACCAGGAGAGGGGTGGGTAAAGACTGGGGAGCCCTCAGAGCAGAAGCATGTTTCCAGACCCATTCCAAAAGGACATCAAGACTCTGTCTACCTGGTTATTTTAGGGATTAACTGTACCTCCAAGTTGCTGTGTAAGCTTAGGCCAGCAATTCTCAAAGTGGAGGCCTGGATGAGCTGTGTTAGACATACTTGGGAGTTGGTTAGAAGTGCACATGCTTGGACCCTGCCAGCCACCTTCCGAATGGGAAGCCCTGAAGGAGTGCCTAGCCACCAGTTTCCAACAACTCCAGGGAGGGCTGACTCTCTGTTCTTCTCAGTGCCTTTCTTTTGAACAGTCACACTGGAGAGGGCCTGCCATTGGGCCCCTGGCATAGAAGGGACCTTGGTGAAAGCTAGAGTAGATGTAATGGGGAATTGTAGCAGGTAGTGAGTTTTCCGTCTCCAAGGGAGTTTAAACAGAGACCAAACAGTCATTGGGGAGAGAGGAGTCCCCAGGATTCAACATCCGCTGAAGCATGTCTTACTTTGTGCTGCACAAAAACAGTAAGACAAACTGATGGATGGACAGATGGATCCTAAAGAAAATGTAAAAAAAAAAAAAAAAAGTTACTCGTGGAATGAATAAGGGGTGGGGATATGAGTGTCCATTGAACAATCTGTTCAACATTCCTGAAATATTTTACAATAAAGTGTGGGAAGAAATCAAGTGAAGAACTTCATGTAATAACCATCCTTTGATCCTGGGCTGTAGCTCTCTAACACTAGGTCGTGTAAAAGCAGTCAGCCACAGGGTCAGATCCCAGAGGTGTTGGTGGAGGGGGGGCGGGGCGGGTAAAACACCTCAGCAGATTACTCTGCAAGAATAAATATCACTAAATATGGGACAAAGGTGAGGGAAGTGGTAAAAACCAACCCCTAAATTCTCCCACACAAAGAGGCTTGTTCAAGAAGGACCAAATTGGAATCCAGAATTGCAATGTGGAGATTTTTTACAAGAACCACAGAAAGTATCGGTAGAGGGAAAGCCACTGATGTGGTTCCACATCAGCGTCAAGCCAATGAATGACACCCAAGAGCTACAGATGCTGGAGGGAAGATACACCCAGGGCACATAATTAATGCTGTAGTACGTGAATCACCAGACGTAGAGGGTGACTGTGGCAGAGACACCATCTCCATCCATCCATTTAAGTCAGCAATTTTTCCATGAAAAATGCAGAGAGTAAACAGGGAAGCCAATCAGAGTCATGGGGCAGGTGTGTCTAGTGGGTGGTCAGCCTGAGAACTGTGCCGCTGTGCGTGAGGGTCTACCTGGATCCCCAGGAGCTTTGCTCATTCCCTTGGGGTTCCTGGGTAGCTCACTTGGTTAAGCATCTGACTTTGGTTTGGGTCATGATCTCAGGGTCCTGGGATCGAGCCCTGTATCAGGCTCCCTGCTTGGTGGGGAGCCTGCTTCTCTCTCTCCCTCTGCTGCTCCCCCTGCTTGTTCTCTCCCTCTCTCATAAAGAAATTTTAAAAATATTTAAATAAAATAAAATAAATTCTCATTGCCAGCTCCACATCCAGATCCACTGAATGGAGGTTCACTGAAAAGAAAATAGGCTGCCTTTTTCCAGAGTTTGCAGGCCTACTCTGATGAGCAGTCACCGTAAGAACCAAGAATCACCCTGAAAGTTACTGTGCCAGAAGCAGTTGCTCTTGGGGTCCCACCCACATCCCAGTGCCTCAGTGCAGACAGAAGGTGGCTGCAGGTATCAAATCTGCCCCGGGTACTCTCTGACCAGTACCACGACAGCCCTCACCATGACCCTATAGCTTCCTCTCTATCCAGCACACTGGCTCTGAGACCCCCAGATACCCAACAAGAACCTGCTCATTACCCCCCACCCCGAATGCTGTGTCCCTGCTTAACTCTTCTAGCCATGTCTTCTGGTGTGGAAATAAGACTACCCAAATGGGCAAAATCAACATTTTCAGAGATTGTGATGACAAGGGAGGTGAGCCACCATCTCCTGCATGTGGCAGAGACTGGAACATAAACCAGGGAGCAGGAGAGCTTTATGACAGGAAAAAGGGAAAGTTTCAGGTTGGTCTGGGGACGTGGCAGGGCAGGCAGATGATCAGATATGATCAGATGTAGGGCATCCATGGGGCTGGTTAGGGAAGCCTATCAGCTTTCTCTTCTGGTTGATGCTAAGTTGGATACAGAGACAAAAATTAGGGAAATTGGCCATTATTGACCAAGGCTGACAGTTGGGCTAATTGCTACAGAGGCTGTGGGCTGGTGTTGCAAGCTCTGGGTCAGGATTCCATTGTCATTGACAGTGTGGCCATTGTCCATCATGTGTATGCATCTCTCATTACAATTGCCTCCCTGATACTATGGGAAACCCCAACCTTTGTCTCTGGGTCTGTTCCAGGGACTCAGCACAGGACCCTCCCTGAAAGACAAGGATGAAGGCTGAGTGGCTTGTGAGACAGCTGAGCTGGGGGCATGCCCCTGAGGCCTCACCAGCTCATGGGCAAGGGTGCTCATCCAGTGGGGGGGCTCAGCCCTAAGCTTGGCAGCAACAAACAGAGGTCTTCCTCTTCCTGACACATCCTGGAGCTAACAGGGCAATGGCCCCCAAAGATGCCCAGGCCCTCACCATGAGATCAGTCTGCGGATATGATTAAGATGGTGAGGTGGTGGTGGGGGGATTGCCCTTGTTACCCCTGTGATCTATCAGCATAATCAAACAAATCCTTAAAGGGCAGAAAACCTGGCTTTAGTCAGAGAGACCTGAAGAGGGAAGACAGGTCAGAGAGATAGCTTCCCTCATCAGTCAGCAGCCCCCATATCCCCGAGATGGCACTGGGCTCTGGACTCCAAGGCATCCTGCCTTGTGCTTTTTCCTCTTTATCCTCTCTGGTGCCAGCCTCTTCCAAGGATCTCCCAGCATCCTAACTCCAACCCCCCAGGGCCAAGGCTAACACTTGCTCATGAGAGCCTGATTCAAGGAGCTGCACCTTATGGGGGCATCTCAGCAGGGCAGGTGGGCGACAATTTAGGGCGAACACACTGTCAATCTACACAGGGCCCTTGGCTCCCGGTGCCAGATAATAGGTCACACGGCTGTCACTATTCTGCTGGGTGAGGCTTAAACTCCTTCCAAGAGAGCTCCTCCCTAATCATCAGAACCCAACTTCAATATCCCTTCTATGGAGACAGTGCAGCCCATCTGTTATGGAAGAGTTCCCTGGGGAGCCAATGAGATGGCACTGGGTGAGCAGGAGCCTGGTGGGGAGTGAGGGCAGCTCAGGAGCAGCAATGGGAGTGCAGAGATGTCATGCCATGGACCAAGGGGACGTAGGTTGCATCTGGGATAGGGTGTGGCCCTGGCCCCAGTTGGTTCTCTTCAGTCAAGGATGATCACCCCCAGGGCTAGAGAAGTGGGTACCACTGGGGGCCCTGTGCCCATGGAGCAGCCCAGGAAAAGCAAGCAGCTCCACCCTCTGCTCCTGCTGGGCAGTGCTGGCTAACCTCAGGGCCAAGACCGGGCCTCGGACACCTTCAGGACAGGCTCAATGGCTCTGCAGACAGAGAGCTCTGGTCTCCAGGCATCCAGCTGGATCTGATGGAGGGAGGGCGCCTGCTTCGAAATGCTCATGCGTACCTCATCATCATAGCGACACAGCTAGGTGAGGAATCTCGTCCCCACACAGGGGAGCATGTACCAGGATTTCTCAGGACACGTACCCACAAAACATAAGGGTGAGAGGAGCAAAGAAAACACCTCCCATCCTGTCAGTACCAGGTTCTGCTCCTGCTCTGGTAACCAAACCAGAGCCCTGGGGCTGACCAGCATGGGCAGCTGATGAGGCTGAGCTCCACAGCTCTGAGCTCCACAGCCCCAAGCTGAGAGCACCCCCAATCCACACAGGAGAACCAGGTAGAAAGAGCTGGCATCTGTCCTACAAAGTTCACCAGCTACAGACAGATAAGGGCTGCCGCATTTGGCAAGTCAAATACGGAATGCCCAGTTAAATTTGAATTTCGGATAATGAATAATTTTTGGCTCAAGCATGCCCATGCCATATTTAGGATATACTTATACTAATAGTTCACTTGTTGTTCCTCTGAAATTCAAATTTAGTTTGGTGCCCTATATTTTAACTGGCAACCTTAGGTAATGGGATGTTAGAAGATATGCCAGGCCTTTAAGTCATCTCCAGGCAGAGGCCACAGCACTGGCCACAGGGAAGGCAGGTTGTGTCCAGCCTCCAAGAACCAAGATCATTTTGTTGTGATGAAAACTGACCGTGCTTGTGCACCTGAATTCAGTTCCACCCTTTGATCTGGGCTTATGTCCCTGCTGGAAAGCCCCTCAGTTCTCACAGTAAACAGCATTACCAGCTTCTGCACACTCCCGGATTGGCTAGCCACTGGCAAGCACATAACCTTGATACTGACACAGCCACAAACCTGCTTTCCATCTGTGTCAGCTAGAGCCCTTTCATGCTGAGGGGGGGAAAAAACAATAAACAACAACAGCAAAAACCTTGAAAATCCAACATGAATGGTTTTACATGGCAAGGGATTTTATGAGGACTCATAACTGGAAAATCTAGTAGTATGTGGCCTTCATCCGGATGGGTTTGATTCAGGGGTCACTATGGCTGACTCTCTATAATTCTCCCATCTGTGGCTTCCTCCTCAGCCTGCCCTCATATACCAAGACACCTTCTAACTCTGGGAGCTACAGACTGCTTTATTCATCCAAGGGAGGAAGAGGAAAGGAAGCAGAGGGAGTAGGATGGAGGAATGAGAGATAGCTGTTCCTTCTTCAATTATAGAAAATGAATCCTTCACTGGACTCTGATTGACCTACCTTCAGTCACTTGCTCACCTGAACCAACTGGGTTGACATGGGCCAGTCAGAGCCCTGTCCACAAGCTGGGGTGGTGTTAGCTTCTCTTGAACCCCTTGTAGCCAAGGCATGCCCACAGCCCCCTGCCCTGTCCTGGCCATGCCCAGCATGATGAGAAGAGGCAGCACTCTCACTGAGTAGGTAAAGTCAGGGAGACGGGGGACTGTCTTTACAGTAGGTACAGACACTGAATCTTTTCTGGACCCACTTGTGGCAGATAAGTAGCCCACATCAGTGCATCCCCTCCCACATGTTTTTCTTACGATGTGACAGTGACACTGTCTCGCTGAGACTAGGGTTTTTTTTTCCTATCTGAATCTAGATGGTCTGTGGTTACCCTGGAAGGAAAACTGTGTTCATTTCTGGGATCACAGCGCCAGCATGTGGATAAAATTCCCCTCACACTCTCAACAGCCCTGGAGACTGTGAATAGACAATACAAAGACAAAAATCTGTCTTGTAGCCTCATCAGATAACCACCATGGACTCGAAAAAGGAAAGTACAGGCAGAACATAAGGGTATCAGAAACAAACCAACAAAAAGAAAAAAACAACAACAAAAAGAACATAAAGGGATCGGGAGCCCATCAGCTGATCCTCTCCAGGGATACCCGGTTTTGTTTCGGACGTGTAAAAACGATCTCTCACTCGCACAACACACTGAGACTCCTGAGGCCACTGCTCGCTCTGTGAGACTTTGTGACTTTTTGGCTAACTATCCTTCTGAATGGTTTAGCAGCACCAGCTGCCTGTCTCTGTCTCAGTGAACTGGGCCACCATTACTCCATTGCCAAACCAGCATCTTTAGGCCAGTCAGAGCTTAGGAGTCACTCACCGCCCATCCCAAGCGGAACTGGTGCCAATGTGGGGGGCACAGATGCCCCAGGGTCAGGTACTGGGCCTAGCAGCTAGAACCCGGAAGTCAGAGCCACACTGCCAGGGCTTGGGCCCCTCCTCTGCAGAACTTCCTGCAACTTGTCACCCTCTGTGGGCCTCAGTTTCCTCTCCGTACAGTGATGGAACAAGGATGAAGTGAAGAAGTAGTCATAGCTTGCTGAGGAAGTCCCCAGCATGTAGTAAATGCCAGCAACACGCTCTCTCTCACTGTTATCATTTCTGTCACTAACTGATGGAGCCCAGGGACCCAGCTGTGGCCAAGACAAGCTGCAGGGAAGCTTAGGATTGGGAAACAGCAGGATGGTTCAGATGTCTCTGTGGCTTCTCGGCTATGTGGCCAGGCAGCCGGGTACAGTACAGTGTTAGAACTGGATGGTCTGGTCATCTGAGCCCCCGAGCACAAACACAAGCTAGATCCAGGACAGACACTCAGCCATGAAGCCAGTGCCCCCCACCACCCCCCAGTGTCCCCTACCCAGCCCCTCAGAGCTCCACTCTGGAGCCCAGGCTGCCCTCCCAGGATCCTGGCTTTCACTATTCACCCCCAAGCCCCTGCGTCTCCCTCACCTTCAGCCTCTTCCCATGAGGCTGGACCTCCTAAAATCCCATCCCTGGGGTGAAGGCCATGGACTGACTGAGGCTGTTGGGTGCAAGAACAGAAAGTTCCTTTTCTGGGATTAAATGCACTTGCTCAGGTCACAGGGTGTAAAAATCTGAGCCCAGAATCCCCCCAAACTGGCCTTCTGACCCCACACTCTTTCTCACCTCCATGGAAACAAACAGATGTTCCAAAGAACATCAAAGGTCAGATCTTGTAAGTATCCCAAAGGGGCCTGCCAGCTCTTCCTTCTGGACAAGGCTGTGGCCTTCCACTGTGTCTAGAATGCCAGAACTCTAGAATGTTCCCAGAATCCTGTGTTGCTAAGCAGGTGAATCTGCAAGTAGCCTCCTCTGCCGGAAAGAGCAATGTGGAAGGTCCTTTTAACCTTAAAAATAAAAGTCACTTATCTTAACAGCAAAAATGGGTTTATTCAGGAGTAGCAGAGATTTACAACTTGGGACATGCAAGCTATTGCAAGACCATAGGCAAGCCCAATGAAGCAGAGAAGAATTATTTATGGAGAAAGAGGAGGAAGTCAGGAGTGGTTATTTCAAACCAAAGTCTACCAGAGAGAAGCAAGAGTTCAGGGTGATGATTTCTCATTGGCTGATTTGCAGGAGTAGTAGATTTCTTGCAGGAGAGGCAGTGAACATCTTTTCCCTAAGGGAGCCTGTAATTGATGATTTTTTCCTGTTGAGGACTCTTCTGTTGGGAATCCATAATTGATAACTCTTCCTGTAATTGGTGTTGAGTGGTAGGGCCCCGCCTTCCAGCCTCCCCATCCCACTTTAGTGAAGGTTCCTTTGCTGATTTTCACAGTCCAGACCTCAGGCTGAGCCTCAGAGCTGGCATTAAGCCCAGCACTAGGATAAGCATGCTGTGTGACCTTAGGCAAGTACTTTCCCTCCCTGAACCTCACTCTTTTCATCTGTAAAGCGGGGACACTGACACCCATCTTAAAGACAATACCCATCTTATTATCTTATGATGGCAATTCACTGAGCCAATTTGCTAACTAGTGCATGCAGGAAGTGATCAACAAACAGAAGCTCTTTTGAATATTTCCATCCACTCAACCGGCACTCTCAGACCTTTCCTGCCTCTGCCTGGTACCCCTGCTTCCCAAAGCTCTGGACCAGCTGACCTCCCAGAGTGTAGGGAGAAGGCCACTCAGCTACCGGTCTGACAACTATGGGCAAACAAACCTTTGCCATGTTTTTCAAGGGATGTCGCTTTTATGATCTTGTAAGTGCCCAGCAGGCATTGTCTCTTTATCCTTCCACAGATTCTGTGAGGTGCATTTGCATTGCCACTGGTCTGCAGGTGAGACACAGGCCTTGGGGGCTCCCTTCACACCTGCTCAGATTGGACCTTCACAAACCACAAAGAATCCAGCTTGTGCCCTTTGTACACATGAGATTATCAAGGCTCAGGGAGCCTGAAGTCACTTTTTAGGACATTCTCACTCCCTTGTTTGCCTTAAGGAGCCCAACAGCCATGTTGGGAGGTCCAGATGGCTAGGAACTGAGGATGGCCAACAAGCATGTGAGCTTGGAAGGGGATCCTTCCCCAGTTGAGTCCTCAAATGGGACTCAGCCCCAGTTGGCACTTGCTTTGTATCCTGGGGAAGTCCTGAAGCAGAGAACCCAGGTAAGCTATGCCCAATCCTGGCCTGCAGTTATCCTGAGACAGTAAACGTGTGTTTCAAGCTGCAAAGTTTGTTGTTGTTTGTTTATGCAGCAATAGATAACTAATCCAGGTGTGTCATTGGATTTTGATGCATGTCATTGTATTTTGAAGCATGTCGTTGGATTTTGCTTGCAAACTGCGAAGAGAACCACAGTGGAGATAACAAATCAGGCACCCTGAGAGCAGGGCCTGCCTGGAAGTTCACATGGCTGTGCTGAGATGAACCTTCTGCAGTAAATTCAATGTGTTTGCATTGGCTGTGAGGCTGCCAGCTCTGTCCAATATGGCAGGAAGGAAGGACATCAGAGTCAGGGATACCAGGCCACCCAGGGGCCATGCCATCTAAGCTCCATCCCCTCTTTTTACCCCAATGGGAGGGAAGGAAGAGCTCCCAAGAGATCCTGGGAGAGAGGGACCCAAACCTAGGTCCCCACCAATGTCTCTACTTCCTACCCACCCAGCCAAAGATACGAGGCTCCTCAGCTGTGCAGGCTGGGCCTTAGAAGTCCTGGCTCAGAGGTTCTAGAAAAACTAGACTCCACAACTTCATGCACAGTGGAGGGATGGATCTGAGGCCGTGGCCACGTCTGCTCAGGAGGAAGAGCACCCTGGTCAGCCAAATGTCCCTCCCACATCCATTCATCCTGGGAAACTCACATAGGGGCTCTGCTTTATGAGCAGTCCTTCATGTGGCAAGATGCTGCATGGCCAAGGCCAGCAGTGGGCATCATATGGAGGCCAGAGGATGCCATGCATGTCAGTGAGACAAGAAGACAGGAGGGGAGACAAAATTGGTTCAGTCAGTGCTTCCCAGACTTTAGGGGCCAAAAATTCTCCTGGAGAGCTTGTGAAAACAGCCCCACTCAGAGAATCTGATTCAGAATGTCTGGGGTTGGGCCTGAGCATCTGCATTTCCCTCAGTTTCCCAGGGACTCCCGTTCCAGGGACCACACTTCCAGCAGCAAGGGGTGGAAGGACGGATGGATGATGGATGAATGAAAGGGACCCAGCAGTAAGCCTATCACTCCTGCATCAGTTCTGGCAGGCCTCAGATGGGACAGAAAGAATGCGTGTAACACAGAGACACATGGCCACACACAATCACATATGCACAGAGACACATATGTATAGAAAAGACTTTCATCCAGATTCAATAAACACACATGGGCACATAGATGCATGTGAACATACAGAGCACAGGGGCACAGACGCACACATGATAGACACACACAGACACCTGTAGGTACAGACATGTACACAAATATATGATTCAAGGTTCTCCAGAGAAACAGAACCAATAGGGTGGGGTGTAGGGGGGGGTGGCTGTGTCCATGTGTATAAAAAGATTTATTATAAGGAATTGGTTCATATGATTTGGAGGCTGAAATATCCAACCAGCAAACCTGATGGTATAAGTTCCAATTGAAATCTGAATCCTAGGGCAGGAGAAGAATACTAATGCCCCAGGTTGAAGACAATCACACAAATAGAAAATTATTTCTTCTTCAGCCTTTTAGTCTATGCAAGCCTTCAGCTGATTTGACAAGGCCCACCATACTGTGGAGGGCAGCCTGCTTTACTCAGTCTGCCAGTTCAAAAGCTAATCACATCCAGAAACACCCTCACAGGCACATGCAGAAATAATGTTTAACCAAATATCTGGACCAATATCTGTGACACAGTCAAGCTGACACATAAAATTAACCATCACAATATATACACACAAGCACACACTCAAACAGACTTATACACAAAGGCACATAAGTACATATATAACCTCCTTTTTTGCAGAATCAGAACAACACACTTACATGTGTTCATACTCCCAACATATGCAAAAACAGAAACAAAGACAGACTCGTAGATGGACGCACATACACACAGTGAACAGACACAGATATACACACTTACACACATGCACACATACACATGCACACTCTTCCCCCAGAGAACCCTGAAGCAATGATGCTGTAGAATAGCTCCTTCCTGCTGTGGCACTTTCTCATTTAACAGGGCCCCTTGTGTCTTGCCCTGAGGCACCAGCCTAGATCTCCCTACCTGAAAGCAGGTATGCCTATGCCGCAGCAGGACCCATCTGGAAAAGGCTCAGCCATCTCCTTTCTCCTGCCAGGGTAGTCCTGAAGTCGGGAAGGGGGGTGCCCTGCAGCTAAGATCATACAATATATTCTATCCCAGCCCTAAGCATTTATACTGAGGAAGTCCCCAAGCCCCCACCACAACCATCAGGGGAAACTGAGGCACAGAGAGGCCATCCCTCATCCAAGGTCACCGAGGTGTTAAAAGGCAGAGCCAAATTCAAACAAATTCAAACAATGTGCTCCAGAGACCTAACTCTAACTGCTGGGTTGAGCATGTAAAGGGAAACAAACCAACCTCTGGGACACCGTCTGTTCTGGAAAACCTCTGTTCTTCCTTCACCTTTGCCAGTGTGGAGCCAAAGCTGGGAAATGATCAAACATTTAACCAGCAAACACCGCTGTCTGCCAGTTTCCAGATGCAGAAATCACCCAGAAGGAGCATGTTTCCTGGCAATGTCCATTCTCTGAAATTTCAGTCTACACCCCATTTTCCTCCCCACTTTCTAAGAGAGGATGCCCACTCACACCAGCAGAGAAGAGTCTCCTGCAGAGGGTCACTCAGAACACTGGAATCCTGGGACTGAGAAGCATGTCCTTTGGAGAAGGAAATCCAGATGATTCTGTTTTCAAAACCCCTGATTTTTTTTTTAAGATTTTATTTGTTTGTTTGTTTATGAGAGAGTGAGCAAGATAGAGAGAGCACAAGCAGGGGGATGGTTGGGCAGGGTGGGGAGCAGAAGGAGAGGGAGAAGCAGACTCCCACCCGCAGGGAGCCTAGTACAGGCTCATCCCAAGACCAGGGGATCATTACTTGAGCCCAAGGCAGAACTTCAACTGATTGAGCCACACAGGCACCCCCCTGCTAACTTTTTTTTTCCCCTGCTAACTTTTTAAATGCGATGTCTCTTCCATGTATATTTCAAGGGTAGAAAATCGCAGAGGTTTTTTTGTTTGTTTTTTCTTTTTTCTTTTTTTTTCCACAGCTCTCATTTCTCTTTCTCCTCCCCTTGCAAATAATTGCAGTTTGGAAACTCTATAAAGGAAGCGGTTGACTTTGTAGCCCATACATGTGCAGGTGAGGAGCTTCTGGTCAAAATGATTCAGCAAGAAACCATCACCGCCCACCCCTACCCCCACCCCGCCTCCCGCGCTGCCCCACCCGAGGCAGGCAGCCCCCATCCCGGCCAGGGGCGGTTTGCGGGGCGGGGCCCCTTCTCAGCTCCCTAGCACTACCGTTGGCAGGGCCCCAGCTCCCCCAGCGCGCGCTGCCCTCTGCGCAGGCAGCCATGTGGCCGGTTGGGGTGCTGCTCGCCTTCTGCTGCCTGGTCTTGAGCACCACCGGGGATCATTTGAGAGGTAAGAGCAAGGTCTTCCCTGGGCCGCTTCATGCCGGGGCTCCGGAGCTCTGGCCGCTCCCGAGGCGAGCCCGATGGCGGTGGGACGCGTCCTGAGCTTCCTGCCCGGGTCCCCAAGGCACATTGCTGGCTTGCCAGCCCTGGGGGACTGCACCGCGGCAGGGGCAGGCGGCTCCCCTCCCGGCAGCAGCTGCCTTTGCGGGGTTCTGGCATAGGGGTTCTGGGGCCTGCCTAGGGGCGAAAGAAGCCTCCTCTGTCATCCCCCGCCCTGTGGTCTCAGCTGGGACTGAGAACTGTCTACCCAAGGGAGACTTCCCTGTGGCTCCTCCAGGAGGACCAAGCTCTGGGATGCCCCTTGGTGGTAAGCAGTTTCTATCTGATGTCTGTGCTTCCTGCTTGCTGTCCTGTGACTTGCCCCCACCCCCCCACTATCACAGCCTAAGGATCAGATACTTTTTGCCAAGCCAACACAGGGGAGAAAGGGAGGGAGGGCACTGCTGCTGTGCTCCAGAAACTGAGGCACAAGGAGATTAGGTTACTTGCCCAAGTTACATAGCCTGTGAGCACCGGTCCTCAATAGAGCACAGAGGAGCAGGCCATGCCCTACCCTCGCTGGAATCACAGGCTGTGGTTGCTGGTGAAGACTTAGAGGGCCCCTACCCCATGTTCTTTAACCTCCCGGCTGGTGGAGGGATCGCATGCCTTCATGGTGACACTTGCTTCTGGTCCCTGGACTGTCTTGGTTGAGTGCTGCACGTGGGGACCTCAGGGACAGGACTCCTACCTCCTCTTTTCTCCCCAACCTTCATTCTTAGCTCCCATGCTGAGGATAGCCTTTCCCAGCCTCAAGAAGGCCTCTTCTCAGGATACCACTTTCTCTGCCTCCCTCCCCACTACTTAGTACCCATCCCAGGGGGACAAGTCAGGGGAAGAAACCGAATGTTCAAAACAGAGAAGCATGCGCCTTCACACTCTTTAATGAAGGGTCTCCTGGAGAGATGTGGAGCCTGCCGTCCTAACTGCACGGCAATTTAATAATTGACAGTCATTGTCAACTGTTTTGCCAAGTTCTTCCCCTTGCCTCCATTTCTTCACGGAACAGAGCAGGGACGGGAACAGGACTGCATGGGGAATTTAGAGACAGGTGGCGTTGGATGACTGTTAGTGTCCTCTCACGGGCAGGGCTGCCTCCCTCTGCCACGGCTCACTGTTGGACCAAACCCTCTCCAGTCCACGCCCACATGGGAGCCACCTGCCCCATCAGAGCAGCAGGCCTCCCCTCTCAGACCTGCTCTCTATCAGTGAGCACCAGCCGGAAAGTCCAGAGCCCACACACACATGCAGAGAACAAGGTACTACAGACTCCTCAAGTCTTATAGCTGTGGAGCCTGCAGCCTCCCTAAGCCTCAGGGTCATCAACCAGGAGATGGGTAAAGAACTTCAGTACCCCTGGGCCTCGGAGAGGCCTGGCTGTGCCGGCCTGTGGAAGGCATTCTCACTGGGCCCGGGGTGCTTGGCAGCCACCTGTCCACATCCCTGCTCCAAGTCTCTGCCACACCCCCTACGCCCCTCTGAAGCAATCTCTTCTGGTGCTTCCTTTGTTTGACAGGTGAGGGCCCCCACAAGGGCCTCAGAAAGAGGGGCTTGGAGGTCCCTCTGTCTGGTGGTTGGACAGAGAGAGGAACTCAGCCTATCCCAACTCTGCTCCCACAGCTCCCACAGCCTTTCCTTTCCCTCCTCGGAGAACAGATTCCAGTGCCTTCTTGTAGGGGTGACAGGATGCTGGTGTCCTCTGGGCATGTGACCTCCCCATGTCCAGACACTAAAGTGCACTGACCTAAATGCAGAGTCCTGTGGCATCTTCCCTCCCTAAGCCCTTCAGGACTTAGGAAATTGCCACATCAGTGTCCTCAACACTTTTATATTCCGTTGAAACCCAAAAGTCCTTTCTCAACCTGTTAAGAGATAACTTTCTCCTGGGAAGCTCCACAGGGCTGCCATGTCACATTCTGCCCCCCTCCCCTGCCCCCCAGCCAAGCTTGCAGTGGCTCATCTTCTCATTACAAGGCTTTATAGTTAGTTGAGCCTGGTTTAACCCTACCCTGCACTCTCCTGGGGCCTCAGTCTCTCCCCTGTAGAATAGGGACCCACATGCTGCCTGCAGAGTGGTGACAAGGGAGGGACAGCTTTAACTCTCCTGCTCCTCAGACTTTGGCTGCGCAGCACACACCCCAGATATCCTATCTCTGAGGACAGCTCAGGCCCCTTTTCATGGGGAAGGAACTGACCCCTGGCCCTAGTCCCCAGGCCACCCAGCCTGCACTGTCACCATCTGCTCAGTACTCGCTTGGTGGCCTCCATTCTTCCCTGAGGGAGAGCTCCTCTTTGGGATGTTTATTCTCCATGAGAAGCCTTTCCCTACTGATTTCTCTTGAAGAATCCTAAAAATAGATTTGACTTTCAACTATTTTTTAATTAAAAATGGATCTTTTATTGTTTGTTTAGACAACTGCACTGATGAAGCTTTCCTGACTTAAAGCCTGTATTTTAGGAAAACATGTAGTTAGATAAAAATAAACCAACTTCAGTATTTTCTCTAAACTTTTTGTAACATTACCGAATCACTTGGGAACTGACACCATGTGTTCCAAAAGGACACACATCTGAGGTTCAGCCTCACCTACTTTCACTTCATTTATTTTTTCCCCCCGAGGGAGAAAGAGTGAGTGGGGGCAGGGGCCAAGGGAGAGGGAGAGAATCTCAAACAGAATCCTCCCTCGGCATGGAGCCCAACTTGGGGCTTGATCTCACAACCCTGAGATCATGACCTGAGCTGAAACTAAGAGTCAGATGCTTAACCGACTGAGCCAACGCAGGCTTACTCTTTCACTTCATTTATAATCCTGTTCCATGCAAGCTAAATTACATTTGATACATTTTATTTAAAAAACCAACACTGGTTACTAAGAGTGACTTTTAATTTGAGACAGTAAGAATGATAACTTTTTGTTTTCTGTATTTTTCAAATTTCCTACCCCAAATAGGCAAGCTTATAATCAGAAAAAGCAATTTATACAAAGCAAAACATAGAAGCTATGTTGATCCACAGTAGGGAAAGGGGGAGCTCTAAGCTCTCACAGCCAGAATACAGTGGAGGTTCTGTCCCTTGCGCAAAAGTGGCTTCTTTCTTTCTCTGCCATCTAGAACTACAGTGAGGAGCAGAAATGAAGCCTGCAGTTGTTTGCCCAAATGGCTTTCGGTTTAAAGTAAAAATCACACTGGACTTCATGTGGTGCATGAGCACAGGTGCCGGGGAAGCAGCCCTCGGCCTGCTCCCCACCTTAGGGTGTCTGTGGAGGCCCCTCAGCACCACTAGCTGAGTCACAGCCACGGGGGCGGCTTGGGAAATGAGAGTTCCAGGGCCTGACCCAGCCTGACCAGCCCAGCTGCTGGCACTCAAGGAAACACAAGCAGCTTTCCTTGTTTCCATCTTTGGAGACTTTTAGCAAAGACTGTCCTAGGAGGGCTGGATTCTTACAAAGGAGAATCCCAGTGCTGGTCGGGGACAGAACTCAGACCGGCAGATGGCCATGGCCCTATGTTGGGCAAGGTACCAGCGGTATGCTGTTTTTATCAGCAACAGAGGGCCAGATACATGGGGCTGCTAAAGCTTAGGGAGCCTTGCAGAGGAATCATGAGCTTCATCCTGATGTTTCAGCTTTGGGCCCAAGAAGCCATCTGGGGGAGACCCATTTGCCAGGTAGGGCCTTGCTTGGTCAGGCAGTGCTGACCATGGGATGCCCCCCTCCAGGGTCCCAGAACGCACACAGATTCATGTGTTCTCTGTACTTTCAGTGCTCCTTCTGCTGCACCCAACACCGGGGAGGGCAGACCACCCAGCCAGATGCCCCCCAAACCATCCTGGTTCTCACATTAAGCAAGGCTCTCACACACAAGAGCCCATAGCAAGTACACAGCATACAAGGCACCATCCTGCTAGGTGGTTCACCAGCCCAGTCAGCCCACTGGCCCCATAACCCGACCCTCCATACAAGGTAGGGGGTAGTTCCCTCAGCCCCCTTCTGTCAGTCCGCATGGGTGGGGGACTCCTTGTCCCCCGTGGGACATCCCAGTGCAGCTTTTGTTAAAGCTCCCGTGCTCTGTTGAATTCATGCTGCAAGCTTCCTCCCCCAAAGTTGAGATTTCTTCACCGGGGAACCAGGTGGTATCTTGACTCCCCCCAGAGCTTTCATGCCTTCTGCCATTATTTTCTACCACCCAAATATACTTGGGTGTCTCAGGTCTGAGCTGGAGTTTGTCTCTCAGGAGTGGACGGGGTGGGGTGGGGTGGAGTGGGCAAGGGTCAGCACCAGTCTTTCCACTTTATATATGCTCAGCCCGGAAGCTTGGTTACCACTGCCACTACCCACACTCCCCAGGTCTCCACTTCCTGCTGCCTCGGCACCTCTGCCTCGTGCTAAACACAGTCTCCCCAGACTGAACACAGATGCCTGAGGCACAGGGGGTCCCCGAGATCACAGCAGAGGGAAGCAGAGTGAAGTCTCAGGGCAGTGCAGTCCTGTGGGGTCTTCTGAAAGAACATGGTGTCCCTCTCTGCATCCACCGCCATGACCATGTATGGCTACCGAGCCCCTGGAACCGGGCCATGCCACTGAGTTGCCGAACTTCACACTCTTTAAATTTAGTTAATGAA
>ML102066.1:21411-38308 GCA_003697995.1 Taxidea taxus jeffersonii | reverse complement strand
AACATCTAGCACATAGGATTCCCAGATCTCAGGAAACAAATTTGATTGGCCCAGCCGAGATTAGGTGCTCAGCCCTGGTCCAATTTTCTATGGGAGGGTCTTAGACCTTCGATTTGACTTTCTAAGCGCAAGGTCACAAAATAAAACATGGCTACCACTACTTGGCAGTATGGACATGAGCTTTTGTAAAAGAGCAGGTATCAATTATAGGAAAATAGGGAAGAGTAAAGGTAATATGTGAAATCTGATTATTGTTTTCAATGCTGCAAGGAATGCTGAAAAACCAAATAGGGGACAGTAGAAACAGAGATTAGCAGAAAGAGAAAGTCACTAGAATTTTGATTCTGGAAGGACAAAGGGAGAAGGAGGAACCAGAGATACTTAGCAGTAGCTGGATCCTCAGCTGGCCCAGTCAGTGGAAGCTCTCTACTCTAAGAGAGGCCATCTCAAAAAAACAAAATACAAAAAAAAAAAAAAAAAAAGTTTCCTGACTTTTTTCTCCTTTCCTTCAAGTCCTTAAAGTGCCGCTCATTAACTGAACTAGTTCAGTTAATTTCCAGCTAAAAGCTAGTTGGAAATCAGCTGATTTGGAAGCTTGGAATTGTACCCTTGTAGGAGTCACCCCTTCATAATACAGAACAGAACAGAGGAAGAGTGAGAAATTGGTTTGATAGTGAATTCTCAAGGACAGGCATGATATTATTTGCTAAAATAACCTTAGAAGGTTGTATGTAGCCTTCTAAGTTCCCAGTCCCTGTGTCTCCTTCAGAGATAGTAGGATTTCCAAATTCATTTTGTCTTGACTGGACTTCTTTCACTCAGAGTTTCTGCTCATTACTAGCTTTTAAATCATTTACCGATCATCAGATTCCACATGTTATCTTTACTCTGGGTTAGACTCATTCTGTCTTAAATACTTCATTTATGATTGCTTAGGTGGACCATGACTGATTTGAGCATCTCTATGGGTATTTTTTTTTATTGTACTTATTTGAGAGAGAGAGAGAGAGAAAGAGAGCAAGAGTGGGGTGTAGGGAGGAGCAGAGGGAGAGGAAGAAGCAGGCTCTCCACTGAGCAGAGTCAAACATAGGCTAGATACCAGGACCCAAAGATCATGACCTGTCCCCAAAGCAGATGCTTAACTACTGAGCCACCCAGGCTCCCCTCTGTGGGTTTTTGATTTCTCTGAAGTTTCTCTGAAGTCTCACAGGACTCCAGAGTCAGAGCCAAAGGCAAGAGTCTAAACCCAAACAAAATATAAGCCCCCAGATGCTTTAGAGACAAAGAAATTATTGTTTTTCACTGGTAACAATTGAAATCAGGATTAATCAGAGAAAAACAATTATTGGGCTTTGATGGAAGAAAAATTTGTATCCAGCTTTATTTTTTCCTTAAACATTTGTCAGTATTGCTTTCCTGGCCCTGCTGAGCAGTAGGTACTGAGGCTCTTCACTTGTAGCTTATGCTTCAAGGGCTGTCACTAGTCTACTCAGTGCTTTTGTAAGAATTAGCAAAAAGTGTCTCCTCTAGGTGCCAGGGCTATAGAGCGTAAACTAGGCTATAGAGTGTAAACTTGGCTATACAGCGTAAACTAGTTTCAGCTCATAGAAATCTAGAAATTATTATTCAGGATGCTGTGAGTGCAAAGGAAAAATCCTGGATTCAGAAACCTTCCTGGAAGAGCTATCCTGTTGGTATACCTCCCCCCATCCCCTTGACCAGTCCAGGAACCCAGCTCCCAGTGTTGAAAGTGCTGCCAGCTAAGGGTGCACAGCTGCTCACCTTCTCCAGAGACTTGACATTGCCTTTGGCTAGTGGGCGTCACCATCCAAACTGCTCCCTCCTCCCAAAGCCAATGGCTGAGAGTGTAATATATGACACACAAAAGAGTGATCCTCAAGGACTCAAGGTGACATTTCTGTGCAGTCATTTATGCTTCAGAGCCTCATCTTCTGGACCAGACTAAGGCTAGACCTCATCTGAGATATCACTCTCGTGGCTATTTCTCCTCCCCCTTTGCAGCTTCCTTCATTCCGTTTTGAGTGCTTCCTGAGGAACAGTTCCTCCAGAAATTATGTGTGCCTGAATCCCTATCTCAAGCTCTGCTCCTAGGGAACCCAGTTAATACAAATACTAATTATTATTATTATTATTATTTTAACCTCTAGAGAAGGATAAATAGATTCTGGATAAAGAGTACTGATTTAAACAGTAAGAAATAATTAGTAATCTAATATTGTTTTAAGGATTCAATCTTAAAACAAGTCTTATAGATGAAATGACAAAATATTTTTCTCAGATGAGAATCTTAAGAATGGATAAAACAGAGCAAGGAAGTGTTTTAAAACTTGATCTGTGCACTATAGGCTTTTCAGGTTACACATGTTTTTATGTATAAAGTACATATAAATATGGCTGTGTAGTTTGATTAACATTCTTGAAAATCTTTTTTGTGGGAGATGCTTACACCTTCTATTTAGTAGTAATAGCTACCATTTACTGAGCAACAATTAAAGGTCAGGTTTGTAGCAGGTGCTGTTATATACATAATTTCAATTTTACTCCTTACAACAATCCCATAGGATAGTATTATCTCCATTTTACAGATGAGAAAAATGAGGTACAGTGAAGTTGATTTGACCACTGCAGAGCTGGTTTGTTTGTTTTTAAAGATTTTATTTATTTACTTGACACAGAGAGAGAGATCACAAGTAGGCAGAGAGGCAGGCAGAGAGAGGGTGAAGCAGGCTCCCCGCTGAGCAGCGAGCCGGATGTGGGGCTCGATCCCAGGACCCTGGGATCATAACGTGAGCCGAAGGCAAAGGCTTTAACCCACTGAGCCACCCAGGCACCCCTGCAGAGCTGGTTTTTAATAGAGGTCTGACTGCTATAATGTCTACCTTATTTTCATTATATTATGCTGCCTCTCAATGGAATTTTTAGATACATTTAATCAACAGCTGTTACTGTGTAGCAAACCAAATATATCCACCTATTCTCCTATACTTTTTTGCTTTTTTCATTTTTAGGCACAGATGAACGAGGAGTTTGAACTATATAATTATTAAGGTCCCTTCCACCTCTAACACAAGTATTTGAGCTGAATGATTTCCAAACAAGGAATAAGGAATTTATTTTAATATAACCATTGACTCTAGATAAAGTCTTGAGTGTTCGATGTTTTTCTCATCTATTAAAAAAAAACTAATAATATTAACTCCCAGTCATAGGAAATTGAGAAGCATGACTGATTTAGCAATTACCAAGTTTTGTGTAATCTAGTTTCGAATATAAATGATACATATTAGAGTGACATTTCCATGAAACCATAGTCACCAATTACCCATTCTTTTCTGCTGCGGTAATTAGAAGTAGGATTTTTATGCTCAGGGGATAGAAACTCTTACCAGCCCCTCTTGCAGTAGAGGTAGGCTTATCATTAGGCATATATTCATTTTTATACTACCAAAGGGCATTTGTAATAATGCAAAAAATTGCATTGCTTATATTCTCTTATGCACTGCCTTTTAATCCATTACTTTTTAAAAATGCTAGATGTCAGGGGTGCCTAGGTGGCTCAGTGGGTTAAGCCTCTGCCTTCAGCTCAGGTCATGGTCTCAGGGTCCTGGGATCGAGTCCCCCATCGGGCTCTCTGCTCAGCAGGAAGCCTGCTTCCTCCTCTCTTTATCTCTGCTTGCCTCTCTGCCTACTTGTGATCTCTGTCAAATAAATAAATAAAATCTTTTAAAAAAATGCTAGATGTCTTTCCAATTCAAAAATATGGGGTTGATTATTTTTAAGCTGTAAAAAACCTTAGTAATCGTTAATTCATTCATTTCAGAAATCAGAAATGGAAGCATAAGGAAGTTGAGTGACTTTACTACGATATATCAGAACTGAGATTAGAATAGTTAATCCATTTGCCCTAGCAGCTGTTTTGTAAGATGTGAACAATGAAGATGTTGTGCCTACAGATACTATACTATCTAGGCCTTACACTGACAAGAACACACCCTAATGGTTTTTTTTTAATTAAAAAAATTTAGTTTAATTTGAATTCCAGTTAACATGCAATGTAGTATTAGTTTCAGGTGTACAATATAGTGATTCAGCCCTTCCATGCATCACCAGGCACTTATCATCACAACTTAATCCCCATCCCTTTTTTTTATATAATTTTTAAAAATTTTTTATAAACATATAATGCATTATTAGCTCCAGGGGTACAGGTCTGTGAATCTCCAGGTTTACACACTTCCCAGCACTCACCATAGCAAATACCCTTCCCCAATGTCCATAACCCCACCACCCTCTCCCTCTCCCCCCACCACCCCCCTCAGTTTGTTTTGTGAGATTAAGAGGTTCTTATGGTTTGTCTCCCTCCCGATCCCATCTTGTTTCATTTATTCTTTTCCTACTCCCCAAACCCCCACGTTGCATCTCCACTTCCTCATATCAGGGAGATCATATGATAGTTGTCTTTCTCTGATTGACTTATTTCGCTCAGCATAATACCCTCTAGTTCCATCCACGTCATCGCAAATGGCAAGATTTCATTTCTTTTGATGGCTGCATAGTATTCCATTGTATATATATACCACTTCTTCTTTATCCATTCATCTGTTGATGGACATCTAGGTTCTTTCCATAGTTTGGCTATTGTGGACATTGCTGCTATAAACATTTGTACACCCGAATGGTTTTTATAGTTCCCTCCCCAAAAAGGAATGGGATTCAGATACGGTGGCCTAGTTCAGAAGAAATGTGGGGATCTGTTGTTAGAGATTTTGATAATAGATTTTAGCATCAATCATTTGCCAGAATAGTAAATCAAGGCCTGACCTCATCTGGGGAAGCAACTCTGAAAGCAAGTCCAGTACCCAGGCATATTAAAAACTGGAGTAAGAGCAAGGATCAGGACAAAAAGTCAGTAGACTAGCCATCCCTAGGGACTGGGTGAGACAGACTAGTTCTCAAAATGTGGTTCCCCCAACCAAGGGCAATGGAATTACCTGGGAACTTTTAAGAAATTCCTGTTCTTTTAAAAAAATATTTTATTTATTTATTTGACAGAGAGAGAGAAAGAGAGACAGGGAGAGAGGGAACACAAGCAGGGAGTGGGAAAGGAAGAAGTAGGTTCCCGCTAAGTAGGGAGCCTAATGCAGGGCTCCATCCCAGGATCCTGGGATCATGACCTGAGCCAAAGGCAAACACTTAACAACTGAGCCAACCAGGTGCCCCAAGAAATTCCCATTCTTGAATTAGAAACTGAATCAGATACAGTGGGGACAGAACTCATGAGTTTTATTTTAAAAAGCCTTCCTGGTGATTATGATGGACTGATTTTCAAGAGGACATCTAGGGGGTTAAATTTACTACTACCAACAACTACCTTCCTCCTGTTGCATATAAGATATATAGCATTCTACCCAGCATACCTGAAGTGATTTCATGTTCTTGACTTGAATTCATTTGCTGGGCCACCTATAGTAAGAGCCATCCATGTCTATTGCTCTAAGTTATAACCCCTCTCCCTGCTCCCACTAGGTTTTATGCAGATTTCTGTGCATTTTATTTTCTTTCCAGATACTCTTTGAATATTATGTGATTAGTATTGTGTGAAAGAGTTTGGACAAATCAGTACGTTTTCTTGTCTTGATTTTAGAGCATGTATAACTATCTTTGTACCTTATGAGAAATATTCATGTACTGTTCCTGGAATCAGAGGTGATCATTTGATCTAGGAATATACATGTAATACGGTATAGGTTCAATATTAAGAATAAGGAAATATTAAAAAAAAAGAATAAAGAAATATGAAGATGAATAAGACAGAGCTTTCAGGCTAATAATAGAAGAAACAGACATTTACAAACTATATTTACCAAACAGAAAATTTATACATCACTGGCTTTGATGGCATATTATGGTATATTAAAATGACACACAACAGTTTTCTTTAATGGACTGGCAAAGCAGCTATTTGTAGACAAATGACAGCAAAGTGTATAATCTTATAGTTTCCAATCCATTCAGCCATTACTAACTTTCCAAGGACAAACCTAGTTGATCTGGGTCAGGGGGAAGGGGCAACATTGCTAATTCTTTTTTTTTTTTTAAGATTTTTTTAATTTATTTGAGAGAGAGACAGTGAGAGAGAGCATGAGAGAGGAGAAGGTCAGAGGGAAAAGCAGACTCCCCTTGGAGCTGGGAGCCTGATGAAGGATTCAAGCCTGGTACTATGGGATCGTGACGGGAGCTAAAGGCAGTTGCTCAACCAACTGAGCTATCCAGGCGCCCCCGCTAATTCTTATTAAAGGCAAAAAAGAAAAAAAAAAAAAAAAAGGAATGAAAAGGACTGCTTACTTCCTAGAGACAATTTTACAATTTTTTATGTGTGTGATATGCATGTACTATATACAAATGCTGTCACCTTCATAAAACGGGAAAGCACATACTAGTTATATTTAATTCTTAATATTATTGTTTTGTCTTTAAAAAGATCCCCTCTCTAGTCATCCAGTGTTCTAAAGTTCTGTCGATTGCCACCTTCTCTCTAACTGAATCAACTTGCTGCTGAGTGCCTACAAATATTCTTCCTAGGTCCAGGGAATTTCTGACCTTACCAATCTGCAGATCCCTAAAATTGAACCTAAAATCTCAGGCCCTCTTGCAGCAAGGGCACAGGGATGTGACTTTTCTCTAAACAGACAAATCCACGGGCAACTGTGATTCAAAGCACAAAGAAATGGGTGACAAAGGAATCCATTCTGGCAAAGGTGACAGCAGAAATATACAGCTTTAAAGAAAGAAAGAAAAGAAATATACAGCTTTTAGAAACCTAGAAGAGATTCTGGTTTCTTGTTCCCAATATTCACAGTGGATTTATGGTGTCCATGTCCAGAGACGATGACAGGTGACAGTTCACTGGTGCAATTCCAGAGTGAAACTTACATGTAGTTTCTAGTTGTGTAAAGAATACATCAGGAGATTTAACGTTTGACCAACAGACATTCTGAAAGAGAAGAGAAAAACTGAGTGGAGAAAATGATGAGAAGGTAACCTAACAAAAATTTCAAGTACCAAAGAACATGAGTTTTTAGGTAGAAAAGGCCTTTGGAATACCCAGTACAATGACTGAATATATATTTAAAAATGCCACTATAGTGCTCGCTTCGGCAGCACATATACTAAAAATGCCACTATAATATATCATCAAATTTCAGAATTCCATGAGCAAAGAAGATCCTAAGAACTTCTAGAAATAATAAAAAGTCACACAAAGAGTCAGAATCAGAATCGTAGCACCACATTTCAACAGCAATGTTGAAAATTAGAAATCAATGGAGTAACACCCTCAGACTCTGAAGAAAACTGATTTTCATTCTGAAATCTACACCCTGTTAAACTATCAGCCAAGGATTAGAATAAGACAGAATCTGATATGCAAGGTGTCAAAAATTTTAGTTTCTACAGTTTATTTTCTAGGGAAGTCACTAATGGATATATACTACCAAAATGAGGGAATAAACCAATTTAGATAACACAGGATCCAGAAACAGAGGGCCCAAGAACAAGAAGGTTGAAGGGAAATCCCAGATAGCCATGTGGTCAAGAGAGCTATAGACTAGATTAACAAAGGATGGGGGAGTACTCAGGGAGAGAGGTCTCTGATTTAAAAATAAACAAACAACGTAAGTATATCAAATAGATTTCTGATACATGTGATTACCTGGAAAATAGTATGAGGAGAGATTTTATAGTTGTTAAAGAATATGAAAGAAATGCAAAAATTAAACAAAAGAAAACTTGAGGAAATCATTGAGGGGGGAAAACCCAACAAAGTTAAAGTAGTATAAGGATGTAAATATAATCATAGTGCAACACTTGACTCATTAGAGACTAATACACATCGTTCTGTGTCCTAATGACTTAAACACAAATTGTGCTGTAGCTATGTGGGAAGGGAGAGAAAAGCAGGAGTGGTAGTTTAAGAGATAAATCCTTGCCATTTATAATAGAAAGTTAATAGATAATACTTTAAATTGATCTGTTAGTATACAGCAGCTTAGCCTATTATTTATAAATACATATGTAAAAACCAGAAGAAACAATGAGGATGTCTCTAGGGAGAGTAAATGAAATTAGAGAAGGAAGCATGAAGATATCTGTTTTTGTTGTTATAAACTTTGTAGTATTTTCTTAATTATGCACATGTATCACTTTTTTAAAACTAAATATCGATTTTAGAAAGCTATATGCATCTTGAAATATATTCAAATACCAAATCATTATGTCGTTTACCTGAAACTAATATAATGTTACATGTCAATTATACCTATTTTAAAAAAGCCTAGATTTCAACTCTGAAATGGAAAAAGAACTACGAATTACTAAGCCTGAAGTAGAAAAGAGCAATAAAAACACAAAAATTATTGAAATAGAAAATCAAATAAACCTGATCAATATAACAACAACATATTAGATGATAGGGATGACCATATCCTTCACCCTGATACTTTTAGTGAGGTAATGGGGATCTATGGCATCTTCAAATGATCACAAGAATCCAAGATGCCTACCAATTCAATCAAGGTAGACTGACATGGAGCACATTATAATAAAGGAAGCGATGTTTTTCCCCTCTCTCATCTGAAATAATTAAACTGAGAACCATTGAATATTCATTAACATTAAAGAGCAACAGCAGAAAAAAGCAGCAAGCAGCACCCTGGGAACTATTACATACTTAGCTGTTTAAATAATTTCTTCAAAAAGGTACTGAGGTGGGAAACAAAGGCAGAAGAAAAAATGTTAAATTTCCTTACTACCTACAGCCCATTGATACGTCCTTGAAACAGGCAGACTGACATTCCTCTAGAGACTCAACTGCCCCCTCAATGTTAATAATACTTTGCTAAGGGCAAAAGGCAATCCTAGCCTGACCACCCACCCCTACCCCACCCCCAACTGAGATCCTATAAGTTTACTGTATAAAAATGTATAAAAATTCCTTTGGAAACTTCCTTTATCTGTAAACCCACCAATATATGTGTTGGCAATCATCCTCCAAGCATATGGCCCACCGGTATCCATCTGAAGGGACTCATGACTAAGGTTTTATTAGACAGCAATAAATGACATTTTGCCAACAATAGCTAGCTAGCCCCCTCAAGATCCTGAAAACTTTGCTTCCAAATTCCTTTGAGGGGCGCCTGGGTGGCTCAGTGGGTTAAGCCTCTGCCTTCGGCTCGGGTTGTGATCTCAGGGTCCTGGGATTGAGCCCCGCATCGGGCTCTCTGCTCAGCGGGGAGCCTGCTTCCCTCTCTCTGCCTGCCTCTCTGCCTACTTGTGATCTCTTTCTCTCTGTCAAATAAATAAACAAAATCTTAAAAAAAAAAATTCCTTTGAGACTTATGCTATCCATAACCCCCTCCCAACTTGAAAGTATATAATGGGCCACCCCTTATGACCCCAGTGCAGCTCTTTCTGCCCACAGGTCCTGTCCCCATGCTTTAATAAAATCACCTTTTTGCACTAAAGATGTCTCAAGAATTATTTCTTGGCTGTTGGCTCCAATCCCTTATGTCATCTTTCTTACATCAGGTATATATTAGGCATCTGGAGATTATGCCATATAGTGGTAGTGACTATCACTATAATTCACTAACATGAGTAAGAATTCAGTTTTCTACTAACATCAATAAGAAATTAGAATGAGGGGCGCCTGGGTGGCTCAGTGGGTTAAAGCCTCTGCCTTCGGCTCAGGTCATGATCCCAGGATCCTGGGATTGAGCCCCGCATCGGGCTCTTTGCCCTGCATGGGGCCTGCTTCCTCCTCTCTCTCTGACTGCCTCTCTGCCTACTTGTGATCACTGTCTGTCAAATAAATAAAAGCTTAAAAAAAAAAAAAGAAATTAGAACGAATTGTAAATAAGCTATCTATTTCTTAAAAAGTAAGCTCCAAGGAGGTTTATACTCAAAAGGAATTTAAAAGGAAGAGGAAAGGGCACCTAGGTGGCTCAGTTGGTTAGCGTCTGACTCTTGATTTTGGCTCAGGTCATGATCTCAGGGTTGTAAGACTGAGCCCCCTATTGTGCTATGTGCTGGATGTGGACCCTGCTTAAGATTCTCTCTCTCCCTCTGCCCCTCTCCCTCTCTCCTCTCTAAAAAATAAAAATAAAAGGAAGAGGGAAGGGAAAATAGTTTGCTAGCTTTTTAAGATTTTAGTTGATGAAAAAACATTCAGCATTTAATGAGAGAAAGTACTAGGACAAATTCTCTTGTACACTACTGTGTGCAACATTTACATAAACATGCACAGAGACATTTTACAATGTGAACATTTTAAACCCAAGGCACTTGGAGGTTGGTTGGTAGAAGTCACATTCATCACCCCTGCAGTATCCAGGTTCACTGTTGTTCTGTCTCTATAACTCAGTTCTGCCAAGTAAAGCAGCTATTCAGTACTGGTAATTATGGCTACAATGGCTGCTGAATGCAATTTATCCTGTGTGTGGCTACCTCCACATTCCTCTACAATGATGGGTGTCACTACATTTTAAATTATTATTATTTTTTTTTTTTAAGATTTTATTTATTTATTTGTTAGAGAGAGAGAGAGCGAGCACAGGCAGACAGAGTGGCAGACAGAGGCAGAGGGAGGGAGAAGCAGGCTCCCTGCCGAGCAAGGAGCCCGATGTGGGACTCGATCCCAGGATGCTGGGATCATGACCTGAGCTGAAGGCAGCTGCTTAACCAACTGAGCCACCCAGGCGTCCCTACATTTTAAATTATTAACATTAGCAATGAGAACGGGGTGTTTCAAAGGACTTGCAATAGTATATAAACAATGATATCTATGAGAAGTGGATTGACAAAGGAGAAATTTGCAAAATATAGTAATGGCAGGGAAGCCATCTGAAATTATGCCCTCACTTCCATAAATAAGCAACCCTAATGTCTTCTGTTAAAATAAGGACTTTACCTTAAAATATCATAGCAAATAAAGTAGAAAATAGAAGTAGTTAGAATACATTCTAGCTGAGTCAAGGAAAGTCAAATGGAAGAAGTTAAATTTAAGAATTGCCTTATTCTTAATTATTTTCAGACATTTTAATACAGTATATGCATTTTATACCCATATGAAGATAAAATCCTTACAGTCTTCTTAACCTAGCTTATAAATTTCAAGATACTTAGTGGAAGGGAAACAGAATCCTTCTTATTTCCTGGACCAAATCCAATCTCTCAAACTGGGTAAAAAGAATTTGAGATAAGAAAATTAACTTGCCAAAGAAAACAGAGAGAAAGATGTCTTGTGTTCTGCCAAATAGAGGATATGCTATCAAGAATAAAAGAAGAGACTTGCTAGAACTTTGAAACAAACCAAGCTGCTACTGCTTGGTCTCAGGATGAACATGGAAAAATAAAACCCTTATGTGCATGCTAAGAAGGGAAAACCCAAATATTGCTTGTCCACATGCTCGTAAGAGTAAGGAAGTCATATTTCCAATGTAATGTTCATGGTAACATTTTCCACATTTTAAGAATAGGGAGTTGGACAAAGGCCAAAGAAAAGCAAAAATAACAATGAAGGGATAGAAAATAAGAACTTAGATTGCAATTTTGTGGACAAAATAACCATATTTCAAATATTGAGTCAAAGTTAAAGAAATGATTTGGGCCACCATCATTTCTAAACAAAGAACAGGGGCAAACAGTCAGAAAATTGTACCTAGAAATAGATGACATTTAATATTTCCTGAAAGAAGAAAAGCAATTAAAACAGTACATAGTCCAGGCTAACAGGAGGTTGTGAAATGATTGGAACCTAGTAGTTAACTCATAGCTTAAGTCCCTTCAACTAGCTTTCCATGCTGCCTGCTTTTTCCCATAGCCCTCTTCCACGGCTCTCTCTCTGATCTTCAGAATAATTGGGTGGTCTATAAGCTTTTAAAAGCTGACCTCCTGGGGCACCTGGGTGGCTCAGTGGGTTAAGCCTCTGCCTTTGGCTCAGGTCATGATCTCAGAGTCCTGGGATCAAGCCCCACATCGGGCTCTCTGCTGACCAGGGAGCCTGTTTCCCCCTCTTTCTCTGCCTGCCTCTCTGCCTCATTGTGATCTTGGTCTGTCGAATAAATAAATAAAATCTTTAAAAAAAAAAAAGCTGACCTTCTGCATAAAAATTGCTGCCTTTCAGTTTTTATTAATGAGTAAAATTAACATTAGAAAATACATTATAAAATATATTATAAAGATAATACTAGAAACAAATATGAGTGTGTCTCTAGATTTATAGTTTTTAAAAGGTTTGTAATTTTGGCATAGTGGGACATACATAGTCCATGTGACATACTATATAGTCTTAGTCGAAAGTCTGCTAACAAAGAAATAATTCACCAGTATATATTTGGAGAAGTACAGAGTTCTAAATGCGAAAAACAGTTTTTGAAGTATCACATTTAGATAGCACAAAGGTAAAAATACACATTTCAACTCAACTTTTGATCCTTAGCTAAGGGAAGGGAAGCTGACCACAGGTAAAGGGAAGACAAAAAGACCATAGGCAAGGATGGTCAATGATGAACAAATATTTGAGTAACCACTATGTGTCCGATATTTTACATATATTTTCTTGGTAAATTTTACAACTTCGAAGTAGGTTTAATTATCTCTACACTACGCCTTTATTAAATAGAAATTATTTTCATTTTATAGCTCAAGACTCAGGCAACTTGTCCAAGGTCCATAAGGTTGTGTATATACATGGCAGAACAAGAACTCCACGTAGGCCTATCTAAAGTGTGTATTTGTTACTACCCTGGTTGACAGGTTTGATACTATTAGGACTCTGATTTCCATTATTTCTCAAAAATTTGTACTGCTTTCTGCTGTCACTGTGGTTTTAATTTAAAGGAACTGCACTTTTAAGAGACAAACTGATGTAATGTCTGTTAGCTTTGTAATTCAGAGGCAACTGCAGGTTTACATTTCTGCCTTTCTAGATTTATTCCTACTTAGCTAGTTTCATAAGGGCAGCTTTAATTTTGAATTTTTATATTTTCAAAGTTCATTTATCATGGCTTATCAGTTTCTTTAGTACATAAGAGACTTGTATTGGAAGCTATCAGGGATGTTAAAATCAAATAGTCTTACCAAATTTATCTGGGTGTCAAGTTTAATATATGGCAACTCCTTTGTTTATTGAAATTGAATAATAACCAAACATAATGGTAAAGATTATACAATAAATGATGTTTAAAGTGGAGAAGTCAGGGACGGGACGCCTGGGTGGCTCAGATGGTTAAATGCCCTGGGGCTCAGGTCATGATCCTGGGGTCTTGGGATTGCCCGGCATCCCGCTCCTGGCTCAGTGGGGAGCCTGCTTCTCCCTCTCCCCCTGATCATTCTCTCTCCCCGGTATCTCTTTCTCAAATGAATGAATAAAATCATTTTTTTAAAAAAGTGGGTAAGTCAGATACTTATTGCTCCAGGGGGTATTCTTTACATTTCGGTAAGTGCAAAACCTCGTTTAACAATATTTGTTTAGTATTTAATTTACTGAACAAAGAACGTTATCCTAAGTAACTATCAATATTGAGGCATACAAATTTAACAAAAATTCTTGAGATTTTCTTCTAAGGATTAAATCAGACTACGTATTTTCCTGTGTGACATCCCCAAATGGGCGCATTCCTTTTGGATAAAAAGACAAGAGTGTTTGGAGTTTGAGAGAAAGAAAAAGATGGGAAGGGGAGGGGGAAGCATATTTTCCAATTCACAAGACAGGGAAAAATGTGTTCGGGGCACGTCAGAGAAGAGAAATCGAATTTAAACGTTCCAAATACATTTATCCCACGCAACACTCCAGGAAAGCGGTAGAAAAAAAATTTTTTTTAAAGCGCGTTTGGTTTTTGTTAACATCCACCAGCATCTCTCTTTCACAATACTGGGAGAGGCCTGTTTGTTCCTCCACTCCCACTGCTGAAGTTTGGACAAAGTTTGAGAAACCCCAGGCACCTGCGGCTCTGACCGAAACCGACCAGGAGCACAGGGAACGCGTCACCTCTTTCCAGTCTTCCGTCTCCAGATTCCAGATCTTTTTGACCTGCGGTGTGAAAGTCCAGCTGCCGCGCCCCCAAAATAAGAGCTATTCTGGGGAGGGGGGACCTGGGTCTTCACCGACGCTTCGCCAAGGTGTGCGTCCGCGGCCCAGGGGCGAGGGACCCCTGTTGCCCGCAGGCGGCTGCCGCCGGGCCCGAGCACCACAGAAGCGAGGGCAGAGGCCGGGCCGGTACGCGTGATCACTGCTCCGCGTCCCACCTCGCAGCCCGCGGCCCCGCCGGAAGGGGGCGGGGCCGCGGGCCGGCGCGGCGAGGCCGGCCGCGGCGTGGGAGGAGGGTGCTCCTCCGGGGCCCGGCCCGCAGCCGCGCGTTTCCGGCGCGCTCCCCCGCGTTTTGCGTCCTGTGGTCTCGTCCGCCCCCGCTGCCATGTTGGATTGTGCGGCCGCCACCGCCGCCGCCGCTGCCGCGGAAGAAGGTTTGGAGGAGGAGTTGAGAGTTTAGCGCAGTCGCCAGAGAACGAAGACAACAGCCATCCGGCCGGAGCCTAGCCGGGCGGGAGCCGGGAGCTTCCCTTTCTCTGTGCGGCTCGTCGTTGGCTCCTCCTTCCTGTGGCCTCCTCCTCCCCGCGCCGAGGAGCTGCGAGATGCTGCGCCTCTGATTCCCCTCCTCCTACCCCTGTCACCGAGAGGGGAAAGAGCGCTCGCCTACTCGCCGGAGACGGCCCCGGACTCGCAACCCCGCCAGCGAAACCATGAGCTCCGGCCAGCAGCAGCCGCCGCCACCGCGGAGGGTCACCAATGTGGGGTCCTTGCTGCTCACCCCGCAGGAGAATGAGTCTCTCTTCACCTTCCTCGGCAAGAAATGTGTGGTCAGTGGCCGAGACCCGCGTCGCCATCCCCGACGTTACCTCACGGGCCGGGGCTTGAGGGCCGGGAAGTGGGAGTGGGGAAGAAGGCGGGAGCGGCGCGGGGAGGGTCCAGCTGCCGGCCAGGCCTCCAGCCGCCGGCTCCCTGGGTACGGGCACTGCGAACCGGGGCGGCTGCACACCTCCTCCCGAAGCTGCCCGTGAGCAGGGAAGTGTCACCTCCGCAGGCCTGTCCTGGAACCCTGCCTGGCCGGGCCCGGGTCTGCGCCCTTGCTGCTGGTTCAAACTTTGCTCTCAGGCCACAAGGGGATTTTATTCTTGCACGAGCTGCTCGATCTTAAAAACTGGGCCTCTGTACTGGCCCTCACTTCACCTGCTACTGCTTGATTTGGGGGTACCTTCTTTCACAATGGCTGAGGTTCAGGAGTGGGTAGGTCAAGAAATGAAGCCCAGATATGAATGAAGAGGACCAGATTTGGGTATTTGATCCCCCTTTAGGATCCCAGGAGGGAATGAAGTCGAGTGCATCGGTTCAGAATGAGGGCAGGAAATGCTACTGATCCCCATTTGCAGAGAGCCGGCGTTTATTTCTCCAGCAATCTCGCCCGGGCCTGGTTTCTGCTCTCCTCCCCACTGATTTTTTTTCCCCCATTGGTGGGAGGAGGTGCTGCTCTCCCCACAACCATGCGCAGGGGAACCGCAATCTCTAGTAGTTCTTGGCCTTTGGGGGCCCGAGAGTGATTCTTAGGTTGGTGCTGTGCGGCCTGTTCCAACCCCAGATGGCCGGTTGGGAGCAAGCAGTTCTGCTGTGGGAAGGGGAATGTGTGTTGTTGACGGAAGCATTCATTACATTGGCTGCTGGCACTTCTGGGGGTGGGGAGGTTCTGCTCTGTGGTGTAGGCCTTGTCAGGCTCTATCTTACTGTGGTGGCTGAGTTGAACTGTGGTTGAGTTTGTTCAAACGCTGTTTGGGTCCCTTTCTCCGCTCTTTGCGTGTTAGTACCTGCACAGTATGTGCCCCGGCAACCCAGGAGACCCCTACTGAAATGTCAACAGAGCAGTGCCATTTTACAACATTTCTTAGTAGTGTTAAATATGTCAAACTAGGCTACGTCTGCTTGTTTAAGAAGTTAAGATTAGACAGTTTCTGGAAAGTTACCTTATGGGTTAATTGTTAACTTTATAGGAGTCAACCTTTTGTATCCTCTTGGAGATTGAATCATTACATTTAATTCAGATGTGTTTCATATTTTGCTGATTAGAAGAATGAAATAAGGCTGGTTTAAAATCAATATTTTGGGAAACCACTTTAAAGATAATCAAGTCCCCTCCTCCCACTGCTTTTAAACAAATGAGAAAACTGAGCCAGTGAACCCTAAGTCACACAGCAGTTTAGTAATGTAACCAGAACTAGAAAACCAGCACTCCTGATGCCTCATCTGTTGTACTTTCCACTACATAATGTTGTTTTAGAAGGGTTTTTTCTCTTACTTGTTATTGATTTATTCCAAAAAGTGGTGCAGAAGGAATAATCACTTCTTTTTTTTTTCCATCAGAACTTGATTCAATTGGAGTGTGAGATTCTTTTTTTTTTTTTTTTTAAGATTTTATTTATTTATCTGACAGACAGAAATCACAAGTAGGCAGAGAGGCAGGCACAGAGAGAGAGAGAGAGAGGCAAGTTCCCTGCCGAGCAGAGAGCCCGATTTGGGGCTCTATCCCAGGACCCTGGGATCATGACCTGAGCTGAAGGCAGAGGCTTAACCCACTGAGCCACCCAGGTGCCCCTGGAGTGTGAGATTCTTAAAGCAGCACTAACTTTTGTATATTTTCAGTTTAGGAAAATCTCCAGCTCTTTAAATGTTACACTATCTGCAAATGAAAAAAAATTAAAATTTCACTGGTTTATTTTCATTTGCTATGTAAGCTGTCAGAAAGGAAGTAGTTGTATTATGTTTTACATACCA
>ML102066.1:0-14637 GCA_003697995.1 Taxidea taxus jeffersonii | reverse complement strand
GAAGGCAGCCGCTTAACCAACTGAGCCACCCAGGCGTCCCTCTTGTGTTTTCTCTTAACAAAGACAGCAGTCATTGGATTAATGTCAGCCCTAATGACCTTATTTTAATGTTGTTAAGTTTGCAAAGCCACACTTCGAAAGTAAGGTCCATTTGTAGATACATGTGTTAGAACTTCAATATACCTTTTAAGGAGACATAATTCAGTCCTGGACATTAGGTATTTTTTACTTTCCAAGTGTTTGCCTTTAGAAAAAGTGCTATAGGGACACCTGGGTGGCTCAGTCGGTTAAGTGTCTGCCTTCTGCTCAGGTTATGATCCCAGCAAGGGCCCTGGAATCAGTCCCACATCAGGCTCCATGCTCAGCGGGGAGCCTGCATCTCTCTCTCTGCCTGCTGCTCCCCTTATGCTCTCTCCTTGTTAAATGAATAAATAAAATCTTTAGAAAGTGTATTGGGCGCCGGGGTGGCTCAGTTGGTTAAGTGACTGCCTTTGGCTCAGGTCATGGTTCTGGATGGAGTCCCAGGATCCAGTCCCTGTCGGGCTCCCTGCTCAGCCTCTGAGAAGGCTCTGACTCTCCCTCTGATCCTCCCTTTCTTTTTCTCTCTCATTCTCTCTCTTTCAAATAAATAAATTAAATAAATAAAATATTTATATATATTTTAATACATACTGCTGGATTGTCTTCCAAAGCAGTTGTTTCTAAACTCCATATATTCTTACCAGTAGTAGTATTTCAAAATCATTTCCATCTTGACAGTTTTACTGGCAAAAAAAAAAAAAAAATCTTGTTTGATTTGTAGTTTTTAGTGATGTTAAATATTTTTTCATGTCTGCTTATTGATACTTCTGTGAATTATTCTTGTCATTAGACCAGTTTTTCTATTGGGCTTTTTTTTTTCTTAGTTATTTGAAGAACTCTTTAGGGATAGTTACTGTATATTACAGTATTTTTTTTCGCAATTTGTCATTTATCTTTTGACAGAAGTATATTTGGTGTTTCTGTTCATTGCACGGGATTTGAAGTTTTTACAGTTAGATACAGTAATCTTTCTGTTATACCAAGCTTTCATTTAATACTGCCCTAGCTTAGAATTGCAAAAGTATTTACTCAATTTTCTTACCTTTATGGTTATATTTTGAACATCTTATCTTCAATCTTTCTGGAAATGACTTTGGAAAATGAGTATAGAAGAAATCCAGCTTTATATTTTTACAAATGGCTAGTTGTCCCAATACCATTTTTTGAACAATTTTTTCTTTCATCTATTTGAAATACAACCTTTATTATTTACTAAGTTTACAGATGTACTTACTTATATGTATTTTTGCATTCTCTTCTATTTATTTATTTCTTTGCCTATTACAGAAATTTTAATGAATGTAACTTTATAATGATGGTAGAGCTTGATTATCATTAAGCCCCTCATTACTCTCCTTTTCAGTATCTTCTGGCTATTTTTATGTGCCTATGCTTTGTATTTTTTTTAAGACTTACCTACCATCTCTGTCCCTCACCAGAAAATATTTGCTTTGATTTGGAATAGCATTGAATTTGTAGATTAAGTTAGGAAGAATTGACATATTATGGCTTCCCATTGGAAAGCAAGTCTTATTTACTATTTAGTTCTTATTTCATTCTGTAGCTTTATGATTTTCTTATCATATGTATTAGCCATTTAAAGTTGTTTTAGAGTGTAAAAGTAATGTCCACTTATACTCATTGTTTAAAACATACACATACACAATGTACTATACAGCATCAAAAGTTAAAATACTCTTTTACCCCTCTAAGCCTCCAGTACAGTTAGGCTTCATATAACACTCTCCTTAATTAATGGTTTGATGTGACTGTTGCCCCCCCCTTTTTTCCCCCACTTTTATGTGCATTCAGTGCTATAAATTTCTCCCTGAGCACTGTTTTTGCTTCATGGTACAAATTTTGGTAAGTTATATTTTCATTTTCACTTAACTCCAAATTATTTTTTAAATTTCTCAAGACCTGGGGCACCTGGGTGCCTCAGTTGTTTAAGCATCTGCCTTTGGCTCAGGTCGTGGTCCCAGGGTTGGGATGGAGCCTCGTGTAAGGCTCCCTGCTCAGTGGGGAGTCTGCTTCTCCCTCTCCCTCTGCCCCTTCCCACCATTTGTGTGCACACTCTCTCTCTCCCCCCACTCTCTCACTTTCAAACAAATAATTTTTAAAAATTAATTTCTCAAAACCTTTTTAAATCCTCTGTTATTCAGCAGTATGTTCAACTCCAAATATTTTGAAAATTTCTTTTATTGATTTCTACATTGTTGGCTGCTTTGCATGATTTGTTATTTTATTTTTTAATTTTAATTTTTTAAAAGATTTTATTTACTATTGAAAGAGAGAGATCCTGACTGGAGGGGGGGGAGCAGGGAAGGAGAAGCAGACTCCCTGCTCAGCAGGGAGCCATACATGGGGCTCGGCCCCAGAACCTGGAGATCATGGCCTGAGCCAAAGGCAGATGCTTAACTGACTGAGCCACCCACGCAGTACTCCTCTCTTCTTTTAAATTTAGGCTGTGTTTTATTGCCCAGAATTGTCTCTCTCTCAGTGATTATTCCATGTGAACCTGAGAGGAATGTATATTTTGCTTTTGAATGAAGTATTCTATAAATGTGAACTAGATCCAGCTTACCAATGAATAATAGTGTGGAGTCCTCACTGATTTTCTGCCTGTTAGATCTGTCAGTTATTGATTGAATACTGTTGGAGTCTCCAGCTTAAATAGTGGATTCATCTATTTTTTTCTTACAGTTCTGTCAGCTTTTGCCTCATGTATTTTAATGCTCTGTTGTTAAATGCAGACATATTAAGTATTGTTATATCTTCCTGAGAATTGGTCTCCTTATCATTATGTAATGTCTCTCTTTATTCCCAATAATCTTCCTTGCTGTAAAGCATGCTATTTTTTTTTTCAATTTGTCAGAGAGAGATAGAGAGAGTACAAGCAAGGGAGCACCAGGCAGAGGGAGAGGAAGAAGCAGGCTTCCTGCTGAGCAAGGAGCCCGATGTAGGACCTCGATCCTCATGACCTGAGTGGGAGGCAGATGCTTAACTGACTGAGCCACCCAAGTGTCCCACTCTAAAGCATGCTTTGCCCAAAATTAATATAGCTACTCCAGCTTTCTTTCATATAGTGTTGGCATAGTATATTTTTCTCTTTGTTTTAAATTATCTGTCTTTATAATTAATTTTTTTTTTTTTTTGGTAAACAACATACACTTGGCTCTCCTTTTTTAATCCACTCTGACAGTCACTCTCTTTTAATTAGTATATTTAGACCATTTACATTTAAAGTGATTATTGATATAATTGGATCAAGGTCTACTATATTGTTATTTTCTATTTGTTGCCCTTGCTCTTTGTTTCTTTTTTTCCTCTTCTGCTCTTTTCCTGCTTTGTCTTTTTAAAAGATATTTATTTATTTATTTTAGAGAGAGAGGGAGCATGTGCACATGTGAGTGGGGGGAGGGATATAGGGAGAGAGAATCTGAAGCAGACTCTGGGCTCAGCTCAGAGCCCAGTGTGGGGCTGGATGTTAGGAGTGCCAGATTGTGCCCTGAGCTGAAACCAGGAGTTGGGGGCTTAACTGACTGAGCTACCCGGTGCCCCAAGCTTTGTTTGGTTTTAATTGAGCATTTTATATGATTCCATTTTCTTTCCTCTCAACATATCAATTGTATTTCTTAAAAAAAATTTTTTAGTGGCTCCCCTACATCCTGCAATATACATTTATAGTCAGTCTAAGTCCAGTATCAAATAACAGTATTGCCTCATGGCTAGTGTAAGTACCTTATGACAGAGTACTTGCAGTTCTTCCATGTCATCCCTTATAACATTGCTTTCATTCATTTCACTGATACATAAGCCATAATCACTAAATACATTGTTGCTGTTATGTGTTAGAGCAATTAAAAATAAGAAAAATAAAAGATTTTATTTAACCTTCATTTATTCTTTCTCTAACCCTTTCTTCTTACAAGTATATTCACATTTCTGACATTTCATTTACTTCCCTCTAAAGAATTTTTAATACTTATAGGTAGGCTTCTTGTCTAGTGGGAACAAACTCAATTTGTCTTAAAAAGCATCCACTTTTGAGGCTAATTTTGCTGAATACAGAATTGTAGATTGGTGGGTTTTTCTTTTAGCACTTTAAATATTTTACACCACTCTCTTGTTTGTATGGCTTCTGAGACATTTGATGCAGTTCTTACTTCTGATAGGAGAGGGAAATTCCTCTGGTAGGAATTCTTAAGTTTACTTAAAGATATACTGAATGAATCCTTAATTTTTCAAGCCTGTTTTGATGCATCTAATGATTATGTTCTTTTTCTTATTTTTTAGAAGAACTCAGAGAGGTTTCTGAAGCAGAAGTTATTTTAATTCTTTATTTGATTAAACATACTGCACATAATTTTAATATCACATTAAAAGACCTTGAAATAATGTTCATAGTATATAGCTAATCAGTTAATATGTATTGAATTTAACATCAGGAATTTACTATTTAGGACATGTGGAAATCAGGGAACTGGTTTTATGTATATACCCACTTATATACTGAAAGACTGTTGGTGCTACATTTTTAATTTTTGTTTTGTACCTTTCTTCCATGAGCTCAGACCAAACTGTTCATTTCTAAAAACAGAATTTTCCCACAGAATGCTAGGAAAGTATGAATAACTCAAAAAATTATGTAATATTCGGGTGTAAGACTTTGGGAAAAGGTCTCTGATAGCAGTCAAGTCACTGATTATTTAAAAAATGGCTTTTCCTTTTCATTAAAAATATAGTGTTTATTATAGAGATTAAGACCTTCACTGTCTGGTAACATACCTGGTAGCCACTAACTACATGCGACTATTGAGCACTTGAAGTATTATTAGTTCAAATTGATATGTACAGTAACTGTGATATACACACTGGATTTCTAAGGCTTAGTACAAAAAGAATGCAAAATATTTCGCTAAGATTTTAATTTAGTTTTTTTTTAAGATTTCATTTATTTATTTGACAGAGATCACAAGTAAGCAGAGAGAGAGAGAGAGTAGGAGGAGGAAGTAGGTTCCCTGCTGAGCAGAGAGCCCTATGCGAGGCTCAATCCCAGGACCTTGGGATCATGACCCGAGCTGAAGGCAGAGGCTTCAACCTACTGAGCCACCCAGGCGCCCCTTCACTAAGATTTTAATATTGAGATGCCTGGCTAGCTAGTCAGAAGAGTATGTGATTATTGATTTCGGCATCATGAGTTCGAGCCCCATGTTGGGTATAGAGATTGCTTAAATAAATAAACTTTTTTTAAAAAAGATTTTATTTATTTATTTGACAGAGAGCACAAGCAGGGGGAGTGGCAGGCAGAGGTAGAGAGAAAAGCAGACTCCGTGCTGAGCAGAGAGCTTGATGTGGGGTTTGATCCCAGGACTCTGAGATCATGACCTTAGCTGAAGGCAGGCACTTAATCCTGAGCCACCCAGGCATCCCTTAAATAAATTAACTAAAAAAGAAAAAGATTTTAATATTGATTACATGCTGAAATGACAGTTTAAGAAATATTTTCAGTTAAATTTATTAAAATTAATTTCATCTCTTTATTTACATATTGGCTACTAGAAAATTGAAATTGCTTATTGTGTCTACTGGGGAGTGCACACTTCAGCAGTTCACTAGGTAGTAATCATAAAAATGGAAAATCATCTATAAACCCCATCACCCCGAAATAACTCTTGTTAATATTTTTGTGTATACCCTTCTAGGTTTGTTTTTCATGAATTACTGAATGATAAATAAAAAGGTGTACTTATCTCAGCAAACACCCCCAGACAAATATAGATATTAATTTTTTATTAACACTGTTTCATGTCAGTAAGCATACTGTTTTCAGTGGAGAGACATGTTAAAGAAGATTGACTAACTTCCTAGAATAGATGGATAATTTTCTCTTTTTCTTTTTTCTTTTTATTTCTCCTAGTATTCTCCCTAATATTTGTGTGTATACATATATTCCATCTCTCTTGATCTGTTGTTTTACTGTGATAATTTCAAAGAAGTAGAGTTGCTTAAAGGGATAAGTATACTTAAAATTTGACTTTATATTGTCAAATTACGCTGTCCTTGTGCCTTTTATTACGATAATCTAGTGTATTTGTTGTAGTTCTTGAAAGTGCCCAATTGCTATGTAAGCCTACCTGTGGGACCATTGATACTAAGTAAGCATTAAACAAATATAAATAGCAATAGTTTTTAAAATTTAATTCCATAAAAATGTTCTGATTTCTTAAATGTGATTTTCCTGAGTCCTGGATATGATTTTTCATAAGTATTAGAGATTTTTCAATTTTAAAGTGAAAGTGAATTAATCGACAGTAAAGTATGGAAAGAGTACAAATGTCTTTCAGCTGATAAATGGATAAAGAAATGGTGTATAGGTATACAATGGACTATTACTCAGCTATCAAGAAAGAATGAAATCATGCCATTTGCAATGACATGGATGAAACTAGAGTATATTATGCTAAGCGAAATAAGTCAGAGAAAGACAAATATCATATGATTTCACTCATGTTGAATTTAAGAAACAAAGCAGATGAACATAGGGGAAGGAAAGAAAAAATAAAATAAGATAAAAGTAGAGAGGGACCAAACCATAAGAGACTCTTAACTATAGAGAACAAACTGAGGGTCAAGGGTAGGAGGTTGGGGGGATGGGGTAAATGGGTAATGGGCATTAAGGTGGGCACTTGTCAGGAGCACTGGTGTTACATGATGGATCACTAGATTCTATTCCTGAAACTAATATTACACTATATATTAATTAATTTGAATTTAATTAAAATCTTGGGGAAAGAGTAAATAAAAAGAAAATGAAAGTGAATGAATGAGAAAATAAGTATAACAAAGTTTTATGTACCTCCCTTATAAAGTAGGATATTATGTGTTTTTCTTGAATAAAGCAAGTAAGAAAGTTGCGTTAATATTTATTATTACAACATTTCCCTTATTTTGTCTAGTCACCTTGCAAACAACTTTGTGTCAAACATAGAAGTAATTTGGTAGTTTGTTTTTAAAACTCATCACGGGAAGGTGTTCACTTTTAAAACAATTGAGGTATAATTTACATAACAATAAAACACAGATTTATATACTTAATTTTTATATACCTAAATACTAAAGTTAATGAATTCTGACATGTGATACACTTGTGTAACCAGCACCCCCCTAAAAAAACAAAGATTAAGAATATCTCTTAAGGGCGCCTGGGTGGTTCAGTGGGTTAAAGCCTCTGCCTTCAGCTCAGGTTATGATCTCAGGGTCCTGGGAAGGAGCCCCACATCCCTGCATCGGTCTCTCTGCTCATCGGGGAGCCTGCTTTCTCCTCTCTCTCAGCCTGCCTCTCTGCCTACTTGTGATCTCTGTCAAATAAATAAAATCTTAAAAAAAAAAAAAAAAAAGAGTATCTCCTAATACCTTATAAAGTTTTCTGGGTCTTTGTCCAACCAATTACTTTCTAATTCTTACCTCTCCTTCACCCCCATCCCTAGCAATCACTTTTTGATTTCTGTCACAATAGCTTAGTTTTTCTCTTTGACTTCTTTCACTCAGCATGTTTTTGAAATTCATTTGTGTTATTGCATAGATATTCGTTTTTGTTGGTGGGTGGTGTTCCATTGAGGAATATATCATAGTTTACTTATGCATTCTCCTATAGATGGATATTTATTTCCCATTTGAGACAGTTATAAATAAGGTTTCTGTGAATGTTCTTGTACAAGTTTTTTATGTCACACATGTTTTTATTTCTTTTTTTTTTTAAGATTTTATTTATTTATTTAACAGAGAGAGGTCACAAGCAGGCAGAGAGGCAGGCAGAGAGAGATGGGGAAGCAGGCCCTCCGCTGAGCGGAGAGCCGGAGGCTGAGATCATGACCTGAGCCGAACTGAGTTTTCATGTATTTATTGCCCATTTATGTATCTTTGTTTTTTAATGTAGCTTTTCAACTCTTACTCATATATTTAGTGACTTATCTGTTTATTAATGACTTGGGAGTGCTTTATATATTCTGGACACAAGGCCATTTTTGTACCTCAAATATTTTCTCCCAGTCTGTGGTTTGCTTCCTTATTTTCTAAGTAATGTCTATTGATAGGTTGGATTTTTTAGTTTTGATGAGGTAATTTACCTTTTTGTTTTTCTTTTCCGGGAAATGCTTTTTGTGTTCTAAGAAGTCTTTGCCTATGCCAAGGTTACAATGATAGTTAAATGCTTCTAGAAGTTTTGTGGTTCTGACTTTTTATGTTTAGGTTTCACTTCTAATTTTTTTTATCTCCAATTAATTATTGTATATGGAGTGCAGAATGGGTAGAATGAGATGATCATTTGATATTTTTTCTCTAGAATTTCATTTTTTCCATATAGTTACTCATTTAATAATTGTAATTCATAAAAAAGAATCCTCATCATGACCAAGTGGAGTCATTAATGTACTTCACCTCATTAACAAAATAGAAAAAAGAATCATATAGATCATCTCAATAGGTGCAGAAGAAACAGCTGACAAAATTGAACACTATTCTTGATAAAAGTTCTCATCAAACTAAGCATAAACAGCAACCTCCTAAATTTGAAGAAGGACATCTGTGACAAAAGCATACTTTCCTGCACCAATATCAAGAACAAGGATAGAATGTCTTTTCTTACCACTAATATTCAAGATTGTATTAGAAATCGAAGCTAGGTAAATAAGGCAGGAATAATAAAAGGCATAACAATAGGGAGGAAAAAATAAAACTTCCATTATTCATAGAAGACATGGTTGTATGCATAAAAATATTACAGAATCTAAAAAAATACAGAATCTGTAAAAAAAAAGGCTACTGGAACTAATAATTAAATTTAGTAGGTTTAACTGGTTTCAGGATGCAAGGTCATTGTACTACATACTTGTATATGTTAACAATTAGAAAACAAAAATTTAAACAACAACATTTATAATAGCATATAAGAAAATACCTAGAAATAAATGAATATGAGATATGTTCATAGGTTGGAAAACTCAGTATTGTTACAAAACCCATTCTCCCCAAATTGATCAGTAGATTTAACACAGTCCCAACCAAAATCCCAGAAGGAAAAAGTTGGAACACTTTTTTTTTTTAATTTAGATGGAAATTCAGAGGACCTAGAATAGCCAAAACAATCTTGAAAAAAGAAAAATGTTCGTCCAGCATACCTGACTTTTAAGATTTTGATAAAGCTACAATAATCAAATCATTGTTACATTGACATTATAAAAAAGGTTCCAAGTCAATTCAGTGATGAAGGATAAGACTTGACTCTCTCTTCTATTAATGGAGGTTGAAATTGAAGCAAATTCCTGTGGTTTGTGAATATTAGAAATGGGGATGCATTCATTGGGGTTTTCACCATGTCATATTGATGTTTATGACTAATGGAAATGCCAAGAACTGTTGTCATTCTTCTAAAAATAATGTAAATACTACAGATTAGCAATTTCTGCCTTCCTGAAAAAGTATTTAAAATAATTTTGGTAATGTAGCAATAATTAATATTATTCTAAGAAAGACACCCCTTTCAATTTAGTTGAACTAATGAATGAGTGCAAATGCATATAAAATACTGTGCTGGGGCTAAGTATATAATTGGAGAATACCTGGCCCTTGTTTTCAGAGGATGAATGGTGTATTGGTGAAGCGGACCCTGCGTTGGTATCTATCACAAGTCATTCAGTGATCTGTGCTTCATTGGATGTGTAAATGAAACGTGGGAATATGCAGAGGGAGAAGTGTTTGAGGAAATAGGGGAAAGACTAGATCAAGAGTGTGATGTTTGAACTGGGTATATGGAATTTGAAAAGTTTAAAAGATAATATTACAGCAGACTAAACAGACATCATGAGTTAAGATGAGTTGCTATCTGATATATATTGGGTTAATAGTAGGAGATGAAGGTAAAGTTGTTAATTGCCTCAGGTTAAAAAAGCTTGAATCCTTGCCAAACAGTTGGAACTTACTCTTGTCAGATAGGAACCTATTATGTTTTTTGAGCATGAATCTATATTAAAAGATAATTGATGGGGTGCTTCAGTGGTTCAGTCAGTTAAGCGTCTGCTTTGGCTCAGGTCATGATCTCAGGGTCGTGGGATCAAGCTCCACATTGGGCTCCCTGCAAGGAATCTTCTTCTCCCTCTTCCTCTGTGTGTGCTCTTGCTCTCCCTCTCTCTCTCTTTCTCTCTCTCAAGTAAATAAAATCTTAAAAAGAAAAAAAGAAGAAAGAAAAAGCATTTTAAAAATAATTGACAAGAATGTATGGAAAGTAAAACAAAGGCAGATTGTCCTCTTAGGCTATTAAAATACTTAAGGCCAAAGGAAGGTATAAATTTCAGATCCCTATTTATACAGTTGTACATATACATTCAGAGGTATGAGAAGGTACTGAATATAAAAATTTACTTTAACAAGTTCATTGTTAGTTAAGGTTCTTTGGTATGAATAACAGAAGCTAGTTCTGGCTGGCTTAAGCAAAAAGGAATTTATTGGCTATCAGAGGATCCCTTGGAATCCAGAACAGAATTGAACAATAAAACTTCAGGAACAGCAGGAAACTGGGAAGTTCTGAGAACAATAGCAGCAGTTGGTGGAACTTCTTTCAGTTCCACTCATCTCTTCCTTCAACCCTCAGTCCTGTGACTCAGTTTATAATTCTAAATTTTGGGAAGAGAATCTGTCGAGTTTCAGCACAGGTACTTGTCTCTGGAGAGAGGCAGTGGCTTTCTAACATCAGAAGTATTCAGGATGGGGATAGGCAGTCCCTGCTTAAGGTAGGTTTACCAAGTGTGTAAAAGTTAGTGAAAATTCTGTTGAGATGTGTAGTACATGGTTATTTATTTGGTGTGTCACTGACCTAAACCTGTTTTAGATGCCATCCTTAAACTGGGGGTGCGTAGGTGGCTCAGTTGTTTGGGTGTCAGGCTCTTGATTTTGGCTCAGGTTATGATTTCAGGGTTCTAGGATCGAACTCCGTATTGGGCTTTTCTCTCACTGCAGAGTCTGCTTACCCCTGTCCCTCTGCTGCTTCCCCAGCTCAAATGAGCACTCTTGCTTACTCTCTCTCTCTCAAATAAATAAATAAAATCTTAAAAAAAAATTTACTGTAACTGAGGTGCTTTTTTAGTTGTAATTCTGATCCTAGATTTGTAGACTGTAAAGGTGTAAGGGTGTCTTTTACATTTTTTCAAGCTTAGGGTTCTTCTGTTTCTCCTTACTTTAATTGACCAACTTGCTAAAAACAGAAAATATTAGTTCTCTAATTACTAGTTTCTATAAGCTAGTAGTAGAGCTTTAAAATGATCTGAATGGAAATATAGCAACTGATAATCTGATAATAGCAGTGTCATAATAATTAACATTCATTACAGTAAGTACATACAATGACCTGCAATTTTCCAAGTACTTTCTGTATTATTTTATTTAATCTTAATCACCCTATGATGAAGAAATTGTTCAGAGCACTTTACATGTATTAACTGATTTACTCTATAACACAAAATGAAGTTAGTAATATTATCCCCATTTTACAGATCAGGAAATGGATATGGAAGAGAAGTGCATAATCACCTAAAATCACTTAGCAAGTAAGTGGTGGGATCTATCCCAGAGTGTATGCTTTAGTCCTCACATTTTTCTTCCCTAGGACATCTCTGATTCTCTACCCTCACCTTGTCCCCAGTGAGAATTCAAGGTTTGCTTTTCAGCCTTCCCAGAGCATGTGATTTCTGCTTTCATTTGGGTACATTTCAGGTGGTACATTTTTATTTGGTAGCTTACTTTGTTATTTTTTTAAACATATCTCCCTAACTAGGTTATTAACTAATCAAAGACAGAGACCATCTCTTAATTGTTTTTTTATTTTCAGCATGTAATAAATATCAATTAAATTGAATTTAATGTCCTGTTCAAACTTAGTCTCTAAGTTACCCAGACATTTTGTGAATAAATATGATTTTATTAATTCTTTTTATTATGAATATTCCTTCTTTAATGATCCCAACTCTGTTCTACTCTTGATCTTATAAATTCCGTGTCTTACTTTAAGAAAGTATTTATAGAAAATCTCTTCCTTAGGTTTTTCCAGAGCAGTACTGTCCAATGAAACTTTTTTTTAATATGGGCATATTCTGTACCATTTATTAAGTGGTTACCAGTGGCTGCTGAGCATTTGAAACGTGGCTAGAGTATGACCAAGGACCTGAGTTTTCAACTTGATATAGCTATTTGTGGCTATTGACCTCCTTATTAGTACAGCTCCAAAGAGCAGAGAGAAATCTAGAACCTAATAGCACCCTTCCACCTCCTGCCTAGCCACCAGATAAGGCACTCACCGGAGAGGACAGTAACATTGTAAAATCTCTTTGGCTCAAAGTTAATTAGTTCCCAAATAACTTAAGCATTAAAAAAGTAAAACATTCAAGTTATTAAATATTTACATGGGATCCAGGCCACCCATTCCATTTAGAGAGAAAATCATTAGCTAGTTGTTTTTGCCTTTATAGCAGCACTTAGTGTAATATTAGAGAGTAGAATTATATAAAATCCTAACATTTTTCCCTGCCCCCCAAGTTTATGGTTTATTAATAGTAAAGATGTTTTAAAAGAAAAAATAACATGATCTTCCTTTTATTTTAATATAGTCTGCTTCTGACTCCTGGTAATGGCAGTCAAACATCTAGTTAGGCATGTTCATTCAGTTTCAGTAATGGTAACTGGAGTTAGAAATATTGGTTCATGCATTTTGAGTAAAAAAATGCCTTTTGAAACTAGCAATATTGAGCTTTCTGAGGAAGTATATAAAATCTAGTTTATTAAATAAACGATTTTTCAGATTATTAAGTAGATTATTAATGGTTTTTGCATTATAATTTTAAGTCTGAAATTGTTAATAAATATTTTTTTAAAAGATTTTATTTATTTATGTCAGACAGCAGGAGCGAGCACAGGCAGAGTGGCAGGCAGAGGGAGAAGCAGAAGGAGAAGCAGGTTCCCTGCTGAGCAAGGAGCCTGATGTGGGACTCCATCCCAGGACGCTGGGATCATGACCTGAGCCAAAGGCAGCCGCTTAACCAACTGAGCCACCCAGGCGTCCCTAAATATAAATTTTTTAATTGAAGGATAATTGAAATACAGTTTCATATTAGTTTCAGCATACAGCATAGTAACTCAATATTTATATACATTGCAAAGGGATCACCATAATAAGTCTGGTTACATAAAGTATAAATCTTAAAAACAACTTGAGGAAGGTTTTTACCTTTTTTTTTTCTTTTCTAATTCTTACTCATAATATATGAGAGAGTCTCAAATGTTGAATTTAAAGTCTTTAGCTAGATTGTATGTTGATTTTAAACTGTTGGTTTACTCTCAGATTAACCTTCTCTTTGCATGTCTTTCCCCCCACATTGATTGTAAATATGGAAGTCAAGCAAATTAAATGTGTGTATGTATATAATATATAATGTGTACAAAAATGCATGTATATATGTACATATATGTATGTATGTATATATAATACGTACACACATCCTTGTGACAATAAAAGTTGGGATAATCATGAGTTGCTGCATATAGAATAACAAATAGGGAAAGCAAAGCCAATTGAATTTTATTTAAACTTGTTTCTCCTGATTAATCATCTTTAAGAGTTCAGAAGACTCAGGGAAAGTTTGTGAAAGAAATCATAGACTTTGGCCTTTATTAAAGTCATAGGCTATCTCTTTATGGTAGCCAAAGTTTGCTTTTTTATTACTTTATGCCTTCAGATGCTATAATATGTTATATTAGTATAGTATGTTATTTTTAGCAGTGTTCACTTTTATCTTAGTTTTAAGGGGAAGGCTTTTTAAAAAGCTAGTAGAAATTCTCCTGAATTACAGTTCACAAAGATCTTTTTACCATCCCCAGACTTATACCATGATATGACTTGAACAGGTCTTTTTCTCTCTTTTTTGTATTTTCAAATCAGTATTTAGTTTTTTGAAAGGCTAAAAGAGTCACATGGTTTAAAATCAATCTAGGGACGCCTGGGTGGCTCAGTTGGTTAAGCGGCTGCCTTCGGCTCAGGTCATGATCCCAGCGTCCTGGGATCGAGTCCCACATGGGGCTCCTTGCTCGGCAGGGAGCCTGCTTCTCCCTCTGCCTCTGCCTGCCTCTCTGTCTGCCTGTGCTTGCTCTCTCTCTAATAAATTAAAAAAAAAAAAATCTTAAATCAAAATCTATGAAAGTATAAGTTTCTTTTCCATCCGATCTTGCATTTGCCTATCCTCTCTTCCCTTGCAAAACACCTATACATACACAAAACAGCTAGCAACTGTGTCCCTTTCCAGTTTTATGCATACTAAGGCAAATATTAAATCTTGCTCCTGCTGTTGTGCACAAATGTTAACATACTTTACCTTTCATTTTATAGCTTGCTTTCTTCTCACATACCAATATTTCTTGAGAATTTTTGTCATTACTTAGAGCCTCTTCTTTTTTTTTAGCAGCTGTATAGTATCTCATTGTATAGCTGAATTTAACGAGTTGAGTGGTTATTTT
>RCUC01132314.1:0-28405 GCA_003697995.1 Taxidea taxus jeffersonii | reverse complement strand
TAACTACCACCCTGGGCGGCCACGCTCTGACAAAGCCCTGGATGTACAGGTTTCCAAACTGAAAACCTTCACCCTCAACCGGGCCTTCTTCCTGTTCCATTCCTCTGAATGGTTTTGTCACTCTCCTCCCTAGGGAGGGCTGGGAGACTAGGGGTAAAACCCCTTGCCCCCCTCATCTACCGAAAACATAGCCAAGTCCTTTAGATGTGACCCGCTCAGGGCTTTCCAGTTTGTTCTGTTCCTTTCCATCGCTGCAGCCGGCGTGGAACTCTGGGGCTGGTGACAACTTTGGATCACCAAGCACGCAGGGGGAGGGGCTTACCGGGGGCGTCCAGGCACAGCCTTTCCCATCCCAATGGAGAGGCGTTGCCCCCAAACCTGCCAGCGCCTCTTGCCCCACCTGCTGGCTTCCTCTCTCTCTTTACCTCAATCCTTCCCATTCGGGACGTAGAATGAACTGGGTTCGTGGGAAGCAACCCTTCGTGTTGATGCAGATACATACCCCACCAGCCACGCAGAAGCGAAAAACCCTCAATGAAGCCTGGAGTCTGTATTTTTAACAAGTTCTCTAGGTATTTCAATAGGCAGGTTGGTTTGGGGGTCGCGTCTCATTCACTGTCCCATCAGGCCATTTCTGTCCTGCCCGGACACCCTCCTCGGTGCTCTGGCAGCCTGTGGGAGTCTGCTCCAGATCCTACACGTGGGGGATGTACAAGGGCATTGTCTACCGTTTTCATTGTTCAGCCAACAGGGGGCCTTTGCGGAGCCTGGGAGTTTCCAAGGACTCCTGACCAAGCGAGGGGGATGCCCGTCTGGTCAGATTAACTGATGTCTGGGAACTCTCGAGGTCCTGGGAACGCGTGTGCTGAGCATAACCCCTTCTCTAGTGGTGTTCAGACATGGGTTTTGATCACTGTCTATGTTGTTTTTGCTCAGGGCCCAACTCCCTAAGTGGAAGAAAGAGTTTGTTCTAAATTCTGTTACCGCAGAATCGAGGAGTGTTGTATTTGTAGGCTCAGGATCTGCAAGGAGCAGAATTCCAATGTGTTAAGTCCTGCTTGGCACGCCTCACGTTCTGGACTTGTCTCTGCCTGGGCCCCTTGCTGATGCTCGTGATCTCCACCTGCAGAGGACACAGGTGTGAGCCTGACTCCCTGACACTTCCCCTTTCTCATGCATGTGTTGTCACCTGCCGGGCATGGGTTTCATGATGCAGCTCTGAGAGGCTCTCTGAACCTCGGCACACATGGAAATCTTGGAGGAAAGCTGTGAATGGCCTGTCAGAGGGGACCCCTGCTCTCTTCTTCTCCTTGTATGTCGTGTCTTCAGAGGCAAACCCAGAGATAGGATCCCATCCTTTCATGCATCCCTTCCTCTGGGTGGAACAGACAGGACACCTGAAATCTGTGTATCACTTTTTCTTACTTGTCTATTCCTTCAAGCAACTGAGATTCATCGAATGCCCAGGTCTCCTGACAGTCACAGGACTTGCTTTCTGCCTCAGAGAGTTCCTAAGTGAATGCAGTAATTCCCCTGCCTTTTTATTTATTCTTATTTTATTTAATTAAAAAAAATTTTTTTTTAATTTTAAGTACTCTGTACCCAATTTGGGGCTTGAACTCATGACCCAGAACCCAAGAGTCTCATTTTCCTCTGACTGAGCCCACCAGGCACCCCTCCCCTGGGTTTTTAAACCCATGCTGCCTCTGCTAAGTAAAACCAAAAAAGCAAAACAAATCTCAGGTCCTCTTTTGTCATTGGTTGAAGAAAAAAACAAATAAGACACTTGTGACTAAAAGCAAATCAAAGCTATGATAATTTCAAGATTGTGCTCCCAGCTTTGGATTGGTAGCCAACTGCTACTTCCCACCGCAAACTTCCCACAGACTCCCCGAAATAGGGGATGTTTCTGAGGGTGACAACCTGGATTGGTGTCTTCTTCTCCGTAGCAGCCAGAACTACCAGGAATGGTCATGTCCAAGATGACCACGCCCCTGCCCAGCACATGGCAGGCACTAGTCCGTGGTTGAGTGTGGACCGCTTCATTTTATAGCCTGCCTTTCCCTACCCAGACACAGACTGATGTCAACACTCGGAATGGTGGGCTCATCTATCTACTCCCCGTGGGTCTTTGTTATGCTCTCTTCCTGTGTTCATCTCATCTCCCAGCTAGAGTTTGTGACCTTCTTATTTCTCTCTCTTTTTCTCATGGAGCCTAGCACCATCCCCTGCACATGCTGGGTGCCCAGTGCATATGTTAAGATGATTAAAAAGATAAAAATATAAGAATTGGTGCCAGAATGCCTCGAGATCCTGCTCAATGAGATTTTGGCTGCCTTCCGTTAACACAACAACAAGTATATTGTACCTTTTTCTTCCTAATCTTCCCATTTCCTTAGCCAGGAAAGGATGCAACATGTCTTAGGTGAGACAGGTTTGGCCCTGTGATGCCTGCGGGGGGTGTTCTCTTGCTGCTGTGATTTTGGACCCCAGGCCAAGACTACCTCATTGCTCTCCGGGACCTGGCTGCCAGAACCTCCCCCGACTCCTTCATAGGGAGAAGAGCTTTGGCTGCAGAAGGAAGCAAGGTTGACCTCATCTTCTTGGGCAGTGCTCAGTATATCCCTTTGGAGAGGGCCACCCTTGACCTTGGCTGTGACTCCTGGAAAGACTTACGGCAGCTGGACCATCCATGCTCCAGGTGGCTCCCCATAGGTGAGGAAGGAAGATAGGCTGGTCCAGCCAGGGCTCTAATAACTGAGGCAAGTTCTCCTTGGCTGCTATCTGCTGCCGAGTTTTATGGCAATGAAACATCCTGTACTAAATACTGTCTTTAGAACTTTAGAAAAACCTCACCTGGTATGCAGGACCGAGGCTGCTTATCTTAGTGTCTGAGCCCAGTAACAGGTAACATTGGGTGTAAGAACACTCAGTGTGGGGTATGTGCCAGTTACTATTTAATTTAATTTTAATAAACCTTTGAGACAGATATTATTGTGCCCATATTACCAAGCAGGAACCTGAAGCTCAAACGGGGGGCCATCCCCCTTGAGCCATATCCCTGGTAAGCAGCCAAGCTAGGATTTGAACCCATGTCAGCGTGACTCTAGAGATCTTGCTCGTTCCTGGATATTTGCCTACAAAGTAAATGGACACTGTCAACAATATCACAGAGAGAATACTTAACCCATGGCAGAGCAACTGCTTCAGCAGCACAGAGACAGAATTTATTGCTAGCCAATTGATAGATGTGTTACAAATCAGATTGTATTTTCCATAAAGCCTTTCCTAAAGGAGTTCTGTGTGGCAGTGATGTTAGCAAAGTATGAATTATTTTAGTACTTGAGAGTTATTAAACTACTTGTCATTAAAAATAATGACTTATCAGACTTTCTTCTGATTCGGACTGGCAGTTTCCTGGAAGTAGACTGAGTTAGCATTTACTATCGCTAATTCATCGGGCCACAAAAACAATCAGTTTGGCTTGCCAATACACTAACTTAGTCCTGGCTCTATTTATCAAATATGCTGATGGTTGTAGCTCCCCCCGTCCCCCATCAGAATTAATCTCGGCCCTTTCCAGCTTGATCTCATCCACTGCTTTACCAAGCTTTTGCCTAGGACATGCCTGGCACCGAGTATGGGCTCAATGAGTATTTGTTGAATAAATGAAGCAAAGTGCTCAGTTGTGGCATTAGTCAAAATGCTGAGCAGGACAGGGCAGACGTGCACAGCTCAGTGTGTCTTGGGTCCCCGTCACACCCACACATGGGCTTTGCCACAGTCCCCAGCTCTTGCTTTTACCTCCATCCTCCCTTCTTGGTTAAGGTCCAGGACAAAAGTGTGACCTTTAAAAACGTTTTAAATCACCCTGTCATATCTGTCTTATTTTGTCTCTGTCTTCTATGTCTTCTCTGTCTCCATGTCTTTTGCTCTCCTTCTTCTCTGGTTATCCCATAAATCTCAAGGTTCCTCCCATCACTACTATGGGTCCCTTCTCTTCTCTCAGTTCTCACCCCACTCTGGGCTCTGAACCATCCACATGACTTCTGAGACCACAACTAGAGTGATGACTCCCAACTCTATCTCTCTTCTGAGTTTTGGAAACATACATCCAACCACGTGTATCCTGAATGTCTTCTCTGCATTAGAAAGCTCTGGAGAAGGAGCATTTCCAAAATCAACTTCTCAATTGTCCCCACCCCAAACTTGAGCCACCTTTTATATTTTCCAGGTTGTGCCAGTGGCATCACAAAATCGAACCTAGAAACTTTATAATTATTCCACATACCACTCTTTCCTTCTCTGCTCTCCTGTCACCATCTAGTTCATCATAAAATCCTGGAGATTCAGTCCCAGAAATGTCACACAAAGGCAGCCTTTGTCTCCTTGGATTCTGCCCCTCGTCCTATTAGAGGCTACCAGACGGGGCATCACATGACAGCAGAGTGGGCCTGTTTTCTCCCAACAAAAGGCAGCCAATAGTTGACTTGTTTCTCCTCCATTCTTGTTAGTGATCCAAGGGGCTGTTGCATTGCATGTTCTGACTGACCCGGGAAGATGTGGGCTGCACCAGGATTTCAACTGGGTGGAAACCATAAAATAGCTGAGACACTGAAGCAGGTTGGCATTCCTGGGCTGGCCTCTAGCCTCCTGTCCATGGTATGGTCCTCAGGCCATGTCCACAAGCAATTGTAGACAGAGGATGGTGTCAGAGATGCCTACAGTCTGCTGCATGGAACCTGAGCCCTTATCTCTGGTTGGTGAAAATGGTCTTCCTGGTGTAGCATTGCTTCTTTTTGGTTAAAGCACTATCTTGCCAGTGTGTGCTCATGTGTGTGAGTAATTGTCTGAGTTAGTTTGTATATGTGAGTGTGCATGTGTGAGTGTGTGTTTTTGAATCAGCAAATTCATAACTAGGAAAATCCAACTCGCATAGCCTAGAAGAGAGAGCAGGTCAAAGTAGGACCAGGATTTAATCTATTAGTGAAACCCAGGAGAGAATAGTTGTGTCTTTAAATAGGGACCACTGAAAACAGTCATTCCTCTGCTTAAAAATCTCAGTTCCCTCCTGTCATCTACAGGACTGAGTCTGACCCTTTGCGTTGGGATCAAATCCTCTAACCTTGGACGCTGGCCCCTTCTCCAGCCTGACCTCTAGCTGTTTCACCCTCTGTAGCCACACCTTGTCTTTAGACAAGGAATGGCTCTCAGAACTTTGTGCCATGTTGTGTGTTACATCCTGTCCTTTGAACACCTTGCCCTTCTTTCCCACCTCCTTGTTCAACTTTGCTCCAGTATCAGCCCTGTTGTGGACTTCTCCGGGTTCCTTGTCAGATGAAATTTAGGATGCCCAGTTAAATCTGAATTGCAAGTACACAACAAATAATTTTTCAGTATATGTCCCAAATAATTTAGTCATTTTTTATCTGGCATTGAAAATGAACTATGTGTCTTGTAATTTTTTTTTTTTTTCTGTATCTGGCACTCCTACTTTTGACATTCCTCCCACCTCAATAGTCCTACAGAACCCTGTACACAAATCTCTTAGAGCTCTTCTTATATTGTGGTTGTTTCCAGCTATCTTCCCTGCCAGAATACGTGTCCCTGCGTCATGAACCGTGACCATGTGCTCGAGCACTCAGTGTTTTTCAGTCATGCCCCATCTGCTAAGCCCTGTGCTGGGTGTTGGGTACAAACACTAGTAAGAACAGAGCCCTGCACTAGAGCACAGTTGGCAAACTACAGCCCTGGGCCCCATTCAGCACACTGAATGTCAGTGCGTGCCAAGGACACTGTCATGCCCCCTCATTTATGTGTTTTCTATGGCTGCGTTCAGGCTACAAGAGCAGAGCACATGGCCTCTTGGCCCACAAAGCCTGAAATATTTACTATCTGGCCCCTTACGGAAAAAATTTACCAACCCATGGTCTAGAGGATCTTACAGTCTAGAGGAGACAGACGTAAACAAATAAAAGCAAATTCATCTTTCATCTCTGCAGGCTTGTATATATCAATGTGTGGTCTGGAGACCACCTATCTGAGAATCTCCTGGAGCTTCCTCCAGCCAGTCCTGATTTCTGAGCCCAGAGAGTCTGCCCTTAAACAAGCTTTCCAGACAATTCTTCACATCGAAGTTTGAGCACCACTGCTCTAGTGCCAGCCATCCTGTCTGTTGCGAGTGCAGCCCTAATACATGAGTGGGCAGGAAGTGTCTGTTCATTGATTGTTTCTCAAGTCTGGTTTTTTTTTTTTAAAGCCCCCCGGGGTCTTTACACAGAGTCACAAGTTTAGTGTTTAACCCTGTGAGTGGACTTAGCAAAATTGATCCCCAGTCCAGGCACAGTGCTGCTGGCTTCCTCCAGAGAGATGCATGCACAGACCTTTCCCAAGTGACTTGAGCAATGTCTTCCTTATTCTGAGGGAGCAAGCAGCTGCTGTCTGCCGCTCTTGAGCCGTAGGAATAGAGCGACCCATTATTGTGGATGCCTGGCTGTCCTCTCTCTCAATCAGGATCCATCACCAAGCTGACCAACAGTCACAAAATAAGCTGACTCATTCCTTCATGTCCCCAGGCTCAGCAAATGCTCTCTCCTCGGGGCGTAACGTGACGGGTGGGCAGAAAATAAATAAGAGCCCACTCACCCCATTAGCATTTGGAAGGCAAATGTCTCCTAGTGAAAATAAAGTCTGTGACTCTATGTTGGGACAGATGTTCACACTTGCTACCCTTGTTAGAGGACTTAAGAAAATAAATTCCTGATAAGAGAACCAGCCACAGACTTTCCTGGGGCCTGCGTGTTCCTGGCTTTTCAGGCCCTTGTGAACAGTGTTGAGGGAACAAGGGGGAATCAGATATCAAAATAATTTTCCCAATAATTCCACCTAAATTTTCTTGTTACAGATAAATCAGCTGGGCAAGGGGAATTTTTAAAAAGCTGGGTTATCTATGTAATCAGTTACTTGAATGGCCCTCTCTATTTCTCCTGCGAGGATCCAGCCTTCGTGTTCTGTTGCTGCGTTGGCAAGAGCGGATGTGTTTGGACTACCCTGCGTATGGACGGCAGTGAGCTCGAGCAGTTTGCACTTGTTTCTGTGTTTGGGTTGGGGTGAACTGCAGGCATCCCGAGGTCATTGAAGGGTCTGGTCCCCGGAGACCACCAGCTCTCCTGTGACAGACATCAACTTTTCTTCTCCATCCTTCTTATTTGATGCAGGAAGTGATTGGTTGTATACATGTTTCTGTGAGCAGTTAAGACCCATGTTAAATGAGATGCCATTGCAATTACAATTTGGCTTTTGGGTGTTTAAGTAAATGAAAACTACTCTGTCTCTGACAAAATTAGGAGAAAAGCACACCCCCCTGCCAAGATCACTGGACTTACAATCTTTGCATCTTTTAAAAACTCCAAAAACATAGGTAATCCTGTACTTGATGATTTCTTTGATTAATATAGTCCATGTTTGTTACATTTATTATAATCCAAGCAGTTTATGCTAGTCTACATCTTACACACAATCTTACTTAATATAAAAGCTCTTGATATAAAAGCCTAATTATTGTATTTTCATATTCAAATACCCACCATGATTTTTTTTTTCTTTTAAATACCTTCTTCATGACCTAATGTTTTCCTGTGGATTTCGGTCACTTACAGAAATACATGAGGGAGGGAAACCTGAATTAAAAATTGTCTTGCCACATTTTGTAGAAAGGTTCCTTGGCACTGGTTATGAATTGCACCAGCATGGGGCTTATTAGCCAGTTAAAGCCCTATGCAGATGAATTTTTAAAGGAGGCCAAATAAATTTTATTTGCAAATCTGAAGTTTACCAAGAAAAAAAAGTAAATCCTCCCTTATGTAATCATAAGGAGAAAGGATCAGGTGCTGTTACACATCTAGGACACAAAGTACACATAAAAAGCAAGTCTCCCACCATTCAGCTGTTTTTGATTAATAAACCTCCATCCATCATAAATTGCTGGAAAACCTGGCCAGATGTTTGCAACTCACCCCACTTGTCACCTAGGTCACTCCTGCAGGAGTACAATTTAGTTAATTTCCCTACTACAGTAGCTTGATATAATTAAAGACTCAGTAGGGTGTGTTTTAAATGCTATTAAGTCATTAAGGGTTTTTAGGGGACCAGGAATGTGCCTTCATTGTAGAAAAAAAAAAAAAAAAAAAAAGCAACATTTTCTCAACACAAAGAAGCCAATGATCCGTATTTTAAGAAGCAGGAGTTAAAGTACCTAGTGATGAAATGAGATTCTCAGACATCAATTATGGAAATCAATAAGGAACGCTACAACATACCCTGAGCTTTCTTTACCCTTTCTTGATAGAGAGAGAAACCACAGCAGAGCCAACAAGACTCTGCTTGCTTTAATCAAAGCAATAAATTCTCTATGTCAGAACTGCATTTTTAAAGAAGCTCCTAAATTTCTTTTTGGTGCCGAAGCCTGTTTCTAAGACCAATTTACCTAATTCCTGAGAACAATAAAGGCACAATAAAGGATTTTTCCTGCTGAACCAGTTTAAAATAACATATAGAAATTGCTCTACAAATCTTTCAGCAGCTCCGTCCTGCGAACAAAAATAGGAAGCAGTTGGGGGAAGGCAGGAGCAGAATGAGAATCTACGTGCAGCCAAGTCACTAAAAAACACAAAACTCACTGTGGCACCAGAGTGTATTTAAATGGGTTGAGTGGATCCGAAAGGGAATCATCCTGAGCTTGCTTTCCTGAGGTGAGGCCAAAACCACCTGTGACCACGATGCCTTGTACCCCTTCGTGCTGGCCTGACGTCACCCCAGGAACATGCCCAGCCCCTGGACTGGCCCTCGGCTCCCTTGGGCCCTATCAACAAGCCCTGTGGAGGCTACTTCAGGCTGTCCTGGAAGACCTTCCACATGCCCTGTGATTGCTTATGTATGTTTGACTCAATCTCATCAATACTGCAGCGGTTAACAATCCGATTCAGAGACAAGTCCCATAAGTCAGGACACTGGCCTCAGAGCTCACCGCGCCCTTCGTTCTGGTAACTAGGAGAGAATGGGGCCCTGAACGAAGGTGTTGAGTTACTCTCACAGAGCCATTGGGGGAACCCCAGAGTTGCTACCCACACGTTGCAAAGAGATGTTGAAGGTAGATGACGAGTAGGGTGACTGTCAGAAAGAGTTGGGGTGGCTCTGGGTGGGGGGGTCACATGATGCCAGCCTGGGCTGGGTCCACAAAGCGCTTACTTTGCCTGGGTCTGGAATATTCCAGGCACTCTGAAGGAGTTCAGGGTAGGGGGAAGAATGATCCGAAAGAAAGTCACAAAACCATGATGAAGGCTTTAAGAGCCGGAGGGTCGTGCACATTCACGGTCAAGAATGTGTGTTAGGACTTGGCCAAAGGCTGCCTTACAGTCACTGCCCACAGGGAGATCACTGAAGAGCCCAGGCAGTTTGGTTTGGGCCTGGGGGTGGTGATTGAGACCATGAGTGACACCATCAGGTTTGGGAGCTTCAGTATAGCAATTCCCACATGTACCTGAAGGAAAATCCAGCTAGACCCTGGACTGGCTTCTGCACAACAAGGAAATCTTGTCCCATGGGTACTTGGTCTAGGGCTAAACCACTTCTTGGACATGCCTGTTTGGAGCTGTCATGAGGAAGAGCAGCCTGGTCTAATTGGGATCTTGATTCCTGACTTGATCCAATTAGCATGCCTGGTTTGCTGAGGTCCTTTGGGGACTAGAAAGGATTCTAGTGACCAGCGGCAATGGAAAGTTCCTGTTTTGAGCTGGAAGGAAACCAGATGTTGAGTATGCGACTGACTGTCAGCGTTGATCCCAGTTCACATGAGGATGGCTCCTTGCAGATGTGTGGGCTAATCAAAGCCAACTGGCTGTCTGGTTTTAAATGGGTCTGGACCTCTTGCCTAGTCCCCAGCCCCCACCATAAAATGATTCCGTCTTTAAACAATTTAATGGTAGCTTAACTTAAGGAGTCCTCCATTTTTTCTTGAGCACCTTCTAGGTGCCAGGTATTGGGGTTACATACAAGGCAGGCTTCTCCTTGATAAGGGTTTCAAGGCCACATGCATCATTGGGCCTTGGCCTCTCTCCTCAACCTCCTTGCACCACCCCACCCATTTTGTGCTGCAGTCACACTGGTTGTAGGGCCTTTGCACATGATTCCCCTCTTCTAGAATGTTCTTCCTGTTGCTCATCACACAGCTACATGTGCACCATCTTTCAGGTGACCAATGCCTTTCCTGAACACTGTTCCTGGAGTCAACTCCCCACCCAGTGACCCAATAGACAGCCACAGTAATAGTAACTATTGTATCTTGAATTTATTCACCCTATAGTTTTCTTCACAGTTTTTACTGCAGTTTGTAATCATTTTGTTATGTTTGTTTGCCCAGGAGAGCATGTTGTTTTTAAAAGTCTGAGCTCTGAGGTCAGACTGCTTGGGTTCAGATTTTGATTTTGCTACTCCCTGGTTCTGTGTCTCAACCTCAGTGCCTTGGCTTTTTGCAAAACGGAAATTACAATAATACCCAATAAACAATAAAAAAAATTCTTTTTCATGTTAGTTTAATTAAATCTTTTAGTCCATGGTCCTACATTTCTCTTACTTTGAGTCACAGTTTAACAAAACCCTAACATAGCAATGGATAGAGACAGATTGTTTTAATGCCCAGACTGCTTAATCAAAAACTTGCATTTTTAGGCTATGATTATTAAAGTCACTCCATATCTTCATTAAATAGGGCAATTTACTACTATAAAATAGGGGAATTTATTTGCCTATAAAACATATAAAAATAGTTCAGAATTAGGAAAAGACAGGTACCTTCCAAGATCACAAAGTATAGCCCAAGATTTACATGTTCAGTGCCCTCATATGCGTAAAACAACTGAATTCAGATGGTTCAACTTCATCTCAAAAAAGCTGGCCATTTCTAGGATTTAATCATTTGCTGGTTCAACATAATGAGAGGAGACCAGGGAGTTAACACATCTAAAATAGAGAAGGTGTTAATGACACAAATGAATTATCATAATCTTTAATGGGAAATGTAATAAGTAGTTTAAAACAAAAGAAAACAATGCCTTTTTTTAAAAATAGAAAGCATTGAAAAAGAAATGTGAAATGTTGTTGGCAGTAGATAATATTTGACAAGAAAGGCATATGTTTCGAGTGTTTTTGAAAGGTGAATCTTGTGGCAAAGAGTCCTTTAGTTGAGTCAAATATTAATGAATGTGGTTAGCATGTAATAATATGGTGGCTGTGGTCATAGGAGTGACATGACATATTTCTAGTACTTTAGCTAGCAATCTAGAACTCCTTTTGTTCCCTAATGAGGACTTCTCAAATAATCCGTGTTGTGACTCTTGAACGGAGCGTGCGTCATCACAGTGTCAGATAATAAGGAGAGTCTCGTGTTCTTTTCCCACTGTTAACACTCTGGTAACCAATATGGTTGGCAGTTGATGTTCTGTTGAATTCGGTTTTCTGGTTGCCTGAGTCACCATGTGTACCCTGGAGATTCTGAATACTCAAGAGTCTGCACCCCATAAAATTCACAGGACATTAAATCTCTGCTGGACAGAATTTCATTTTTAACTTGAAAATTATACAGGGTGGTTATAAGTTTTTATATTTGCCATTCTGAGCACCAGTAATCATTCTGATAATGTAGCACTAGCTGGTAGCTATTGTCAGTGGATACACTGGACCAATCAGTTGTTCCCAGGCTGGTTACAGGACTAACAGAGGTAGAGTAGCTGCCACTTAGTGGGAGCTTTCCATGGGTCGAGCCCTGATTTAAGGTTGGCTTTACAGGTTGGCTCATGAAGTCATCATAGCAGCCCTTAAAGAGAAGTAGCAGTATTAGCCTCATTTACACACGGTGAAATGGAGGCTCAGAGATGTAAAGAAAGTTGCATAAAGTATCTCTTTCTCTTTGTAAGTAGAGATGTTGGGATTGGAACCCAGGCAGTCTGGCTCCAAAAGTTGTGTCTTTACATTGTTACACGTTACTGATCTTTGGTTTGTGTGGCCATTTTTATGGGGCTATGGGTGTGAGGAAGTTGATAAAAATTGCTTGAATATTACAAAAATGTGATGATGATGTGCATATACCTATTTTTACATGATGTATACATGTATGTATGTATGTATATGTGTATGTATATTTTGGTATGGGCCAGACTTTAACGTCAAATGGGTAACGTTATTCTTTTATCTTTGGGCTGGAAATTCAGTATTAGTTATTGAAGACTTTGGGTTAGTGTTTCTCTCCTCTGGCAATTTTTTTAAGTGAGAATTCCCTTGTAGGAGAAACAGCTTATTGTGAAATAAAACTTCAAATGTCCCCAGATAGTTTTTCCATTGGATTTCTTTTGTGAAGCACTCTCTAAAACTGAGGTATCTTGAGACCTCAGATAAACACTTCTAAATTCATTAGGCTGAGTCTCATTGTAATGTTTAAAACTATAATTAAAAAATTAAAACATTTACAAATTATTTAACTCTGATTATGGGCTATAAAATATCTATTATAATATAAAGGAATTAAAAAACTATCATCATTCAAAGCCTGTTGTGCAAGTGTTTGAGAAGTTACAATACATGTCAATTATCACACATTAAAAGCATTGTTATTTTATAGAATGATGGCTACCTTCTTTACATTTCTTTGAGTGTCTTTTTTAGCACACTTTCTACTGAAGTGGAACATATATAGAAAAGTGGACAAATCCTAAGTATGTAGTTTAATCAACTTTTACAAAGTGAAGATACCCATGTACTCAGCACAACTATAGCTAGTACCTACCTAGATCAAGACATAGAGTATTAATGATCCTCCGAAGTTTCCCCTATGTATCCATCCCAGACATACCCTCCAAAGTTTAATTATCCTGACTGCTATTGCAATCAGTTGATCTTGCCTGCTTCTGAATGGTCAATAATGGGATTCATACAGTAGATCTTCCTTAGTATTTGACTTCATTCTGGTGGCGAAATTTTGCCATGTGTGATGCAGCAATATCTTTTCATTGTGGTAAAGTATTCAACTTTGGGGTTCATTGTTTTATATGTCAATTAATATATACGTGTTCTCTATACCTATATTTATATCTAAATATCTATAATCAAGTTAGTTCATTATTTTGTTAAGGTCTTTTATGTTCTTACTGCTATTTTGTCTGGTTGTTCTATCTGTTACAAAGGAGATAAAGTCTCAAACACAGCCTCTATTAGAATCAACTATAATTATGAGTTTGAATATTTTCCCCTTTAGGTATGTTGATTTTTGTTTTATATATTTGAAGCCTTATTATTATTTGTCTACGGCCATACCACCCTGAACGCGCCTGATCTCGTCTGAAGCCTTATTATTAGATGCATACAGATTTGTAATTGTTATATCTTCCTTTTGGTTGGATACTTTTATCATTATGAAATAGCCCTCTTTAATGATGTTCCTTTCTTAAGGCCCACCTTGTGTAATATTAAATAAACTACTTTCTTTGGCTGACTTTTACATAGTATAGTTAGTATATTTTCCAACATTCACCATAAACTTTTCTATGTCCTTATATTTAAGGTGTGTCTATTATAAACAATGTATATATGTAATAATATAAATAATATATATTATTTATTAGATATAAAGATATATTTTTAATGAAAATATGTAGAACATTTACAATAAATGTGATTGTTGATGTGTTTGGACTTCCATATATATTTATTTTGTATTTTCCCATCTGTTTTAAGTGTTTTTTAAAAGTTGAAAAAAAATTCTTACCATATTTCCTGTTAACTTATAACTTGTATATTCTTTATTCTTCTTTTGGTGGTTAAGCATGCATCCTTGACTTAACTAGAGTCAAATTAGTATTTTCCCTCTTCCAGATAATGTTAAGATTGTTGAAGATTTTAAAATCTATCCCCTCTCCTCATTTTTTTACTGTCATCAGGCATTTTAATTCTACACATGTTACTTTTCAAGAGATATTATTATTATTGTTATTATTATTATATTTATTTGGGTTTACCCATTTAACACAGATGGCCCTTTCCATTTTTCTTCATTCCTTCCTTCTTTGCTGGATTTCCATCTGGGATCATTTTTCTTCTGTCTAAAAACAAAACAAAACCAAAACAATTCCCTTTAGTATTTTCTTTAATACAGTTCTGTGAATGATTATTTTTCTTAATTTTTGTTATTCTAGAAATATCTTTATTTGGTCTTCAGTTTTGTTTTGAGTTTTTACATTTTTTTTTGTATAAATTATATCGAGTAAAGAGCACATATCTTAAACTTATACCTTATGTGTGTGTGTGTGTGTTAAAATCCTTGTGTAACCACCACCCAGATCGACATATAGATCATTTACATCATCTCCGCACAATTTTTGTGCAATTCCAAGTCAATAAACGTTTGCGCAGAGTTAACTACTGACCTCTAGATTAGTAAGTCAGGTTAGTTTTATCTATTTCAAAAATTGTAATAAAAATGGTATCATATATTAGTTACTCATTTGTTTCTTTCTTCTTTCACTTAATGTTGTATCTGTGAATTTCAGCTATGTTGTAAGCTTAGCAGTTTTCATTGTTGCTGCTGCACAGTATTCTATTCTATGACATTACCATAATTTGTTCTGTTGCTGATGGGTTGTTTGGGTTGTTTGCCGGTTTGGGCTGTTGTGAAGAATGCTTCCGTCAATATTCTTGCTTAAGTCTGTGGGAAGAAGAGTGCAATTCTTCTGTGTATAAACTTGCAAATGAAAGTTCTGGGTCATTCAGTGTACATATAGCAAAAAAGACAATGTGCCTTTTTCCTCCCTATATGCTTTAAGATGTGTTAGTCTTTGGTTTTAGCTATTTTATTGTAATGTGTGCAGATGTGATTTTTCTTTGTATTTTACTTGGGTTCATAGGGTTTTGTTTGTTTAATCTGTGGCTTGGTTTTATTTTTTAGTTTTGGTAAATTCCTAGCCATTTTCTCTTCAAATATTGCTCCTTTCCCATCCCGTTTCTTCTCCCCTTCTGAGACACCAAATGCATATATTGTAGACCTTTCATTATGTCTTATATGGCTTTTATACTGCTTTCTGTACTTTTCAGCACCCTTTCTTTGTTTTGTTTTGTTTTGGTCCTGGCTATGTTCCGTTTCCCTCCTTCTTTCCTTCCTTCTTTTCTTTTTTTCTTCCTTCCTCCCTCCCTCTCCCCTTCCTCTTCCTTCCTTCCTTCCTTTCCTTTCTTTCTCAGGCTCCACACCCCAACGTGGAGCCTAACCCAGGGTTTGAACTCACAATCTTGAGACTAAAACCTGAGCTGAGATCAAGAGTCCGACACTCAACTGACTGAACCACCCAGGTGCCCATTCTGTTAGATTTCTGAGTTCTCTGATCCTCTCTTCAGTTATGTCTACTCCTCTACTAAAGCCTTCTATTAAGTTCTTAGTTTCAGTTATTTTATTTTTCTAGAATTTCCATTCTAGAGTTTCCACCTTTTTATACATTTCGGGTCTCTTCTATTTTTGTGAACATATTAATTACAGTTATTGTAAAGTTTGTGTCTGATAACTCTAATATCTTGGTTAACTGTAGTCTATTTTTACCGTGAATTTTTGTCGTGATTCTTTTTTTTTTCCAGTGTGAGCAGTTAATTTAACATTGCAGGCAGAATAGTTCTGTATCAGTATGAATTTTGCAGAAGCATTGCTTTATGTTATTTTCCTCCAGGGAGAATACACCTTATCCTTGAACTTGCTGCAAAGAGGAAGATTATTCCTGTTCAACGAGGGAATAAGCTGACCCAAGCCTGGTCTGGAGTCTTTGCAATGTGTGGTCCTCCCCTGGTTTGCTCCTATTCCCAGGATATTAACCTCTGGGTTTTCCAAATGAATGCCTGCAGTATTTCCTTTCTGCTTGGCTTCTTGGCTTCTTCTTCTTCCTTTTTTTTTTTTTTTTTTTTTTTTTTTTTTTTTTTTTTGTGCAATTTGACCAGAATTGCCCCTAGAAGAAATCACTGGGAGTTGGATTCAGCCTTTTATACCTTGCTGCATCCCAGGATCTTGCCCTTCCCAAACCTGGTTGCTTTGCTGATCCTGAACTCCAAGTTCTGTCTCTCCAGATTGTGAGATTGACTCAACTCTGCTGCTTTTTCTACCTCTTAGCCGCCTCCTTCCTCTTTTCTTCTCAGCTTCTTTCTTCATGCCAAAAATTGGCAAATGCTCCAAGGAGACAGGAGGTGTGCAGAAACGTGGGCTCATCTCAATGGACGTCCCTTCTCTCTGGGATGTGCCTTCTCATGTCCTGGATGCTTTGGAAGTCTTCTGATGCCTTTGGACACATGGTTTTTGTATTTCATCCAACTTTTCTCTTGCTGAGATCTTCTATATACTATTCCATCATAGCTGGAAAGCTTTTGCCATTTGTCAGTTTTGATAAACATACACTGTAATCTCCAAGCAACCCCAAGTAAGAGAAATATAGCAATATTCATTAGCATAGAACATGATATGACTATCTTTGTAATTTTTTCAGTATATTTTATGATGCAAAATAACTTCTGGAATGCTTTAATGTAAAATCATGGTCTTACTACTGTTTATGTTAAGATAGAAAGAGGAAGATTAAAATGTTACTTCAATATTCATTTGAATGAAAGCCCCTGGCATCTAGAAATGCTGCTGTTACCACAATGAGGTCACTGTTTGCAGGGCGAGCTAGCACCATGGTGGAAGAGTGTCCTCTGTCTCAGTTCTGCCATATGCAAGTGAGCTGTGGTTTAGGCACTGATATCATTTATAGGCAGAGGCAAGCTCCGTTGCTTGAATCAGCATGGCCCTTTCCTCTGCAAGGTGAATATCATGGTGGCCCGAGGTCTACAGCTGTCAATCACTCCCACAGTCATGAGAAAGATGAGCTCCGTTTTTAATTGACAGCATTTCTAAAGCTGTCAAACAGGAGCAAGAAGGGCAGGAGTGAAGTCTGTCTTCTTCAGAGGGCACCTCCCTTTCAGAAAATGCCCACTTGAGATTTATGGAAGGAAAAAAAGTAGCCATTTTCCAATTGCTCCCATTCTTTTGATAAATAAGCATGCTTACTATGTGTGTTCAGGTGTTCCAAGGGAGCTAAAACATTACACGTAGTAACTCCAGCCATTTAACACTCTAGGGAGTAGCCAAGACTTAGCTCACAAGTCCCAGCAGCCTTCTGTGAAGGGTGAAAATAACTGTTGAAGAAGGTAAGTGTAATGGGAGGTTTGCCAAGGGGGTGATCTGTGAGATGTAGAGGTACCTGGGGAAGCTTCCTGGGGGAGGCAGGTCTCCTGTTGGGGCCAATGTCCAGCAGTTCAGCAGTGAGAAGTTCTCACTCGCTTCTCCAGAAATGAAATGGTGCCCACCTCTGCTTCATGATTTCCACTGGCTCTTTCTTCTTCCTTCAGTTCTGTGGTCTGAACAAGATTTGACAAGTGCTGCTTTAGCATTCTGTGGTTTCTTCCCGGGCAAATCTATCTCCAGTGCAAATGAGTGTTATGGGATGTCTTCCGAGGCTTTCTTCTCCTTTGGACCTTTGCCATCCAGAATGATCCCTCAGCTGCAGACAGTTCCCACACCTCACTGCGACTTCTCTTGGCAGTCAGCAGTTGCCACAGGATGAACGTAAAGGCAGAGGCCATCAGAGAGAATCGGGACCTGAGCTACTTGGGCGCCATTGCTCAGACCTTTGAAGGGGGTTCAATGAATTAGTCGTGTTGAGAGAAAATTCCTTTTAATCATTTCCCCTCTTTTTCTTGTTGGCTCTGTGAATTTTTCCAGAAGGCAATGACCAGAACTTTATGAAAACCAAATGATAGGATATTTGAGAGAAATAAAAGATAATTGATTCGGAATATCAATTTATCTTCTCTCTGTAGTTCAGTAGAGACCCCCCCCCCCACCGCGCCCTTGTCCTTGAAATCCAAAGGGAGTTTGTTATTTAAGGCTGATGCTAATTTGTCAAGTCATTGAGCCTCAGAAATAGTTCTTTTAATAGGTTGAGACTCTGGAGGCGTCCCATGTATAAAAAGAGAGCAAGTAGAATAGAGAGGCAGGGAGACTAGTAGGCATGGGTAGGCAGAGAGACTAGTCCCCTCATTGCAGATTCCATATTCCAAGGTCAAGCCCATCACTGAGTCTAGGACAGGAATTCACATGTTCAGTTGATTGACTATTGGAACTGGTTTGCAGTCTCATACATGATTGTCTTCTGCTCTCATATACCTCACCAACCCATGAATGAATGGCTCCCAGCTCTATGCCCTAAGTTGGAGAATGGCTAGAATGAGGGCTGCAACACTCAGGAAATATTCAAACCTATCATCATCTCTACCTTCTGGGTTTTAGCAACCTCCCATGGAACCTTTGGGGACATGATAGAAAAATGGGAGCAGAGTTCTCGAGCCATCTTGGGCTGATGAATACCCAAAGAATGGTATTATTGGGTTGAACCTTGCTGGAGAGAGGTCTCCAGAGTATGCACCAGTTCAGACTTCAGTCCTTGCCTTCACTCTGTATAACATTTTAGACAAGAAGAGGACATTAAAGGCATGTGCAGACTGGGGGGACCCAAACTTATTCTGTAAAGAGCCGTATAGTAAATATATTAAATTTTCAGGCTTGTGGGCCTTGGCTGCAATTGCTTAACTATATTGTTAGAGTTTAGAAGCAGCCACAGAGAACATGTAAACAAATGAGCATGGATATATTCTGATAAAACTGTATTTTTGAAAGCTAAAATTTGAATTTCATATCATCTTCACTTGTCATAAAATATCGTTCTTCTTTGAACTCGACCCTCCCCAACCATCTAAAAATGTAAAAGCTCTCTTAGCTCATGGGCTGTACAAAAGAAGGGGATGGGCTGGAACTGGCCTGCAGGCTGTAGTTTGCCATTCACTGGTGTAGATAGTTGGACACCTAGGGGGATTCCTACCATAGCTGATGCTGGATTCAAGCTCCCCAAGAATCTTGAACAACTTGAATGATGGACCAAATTTAATGAAGTCAAGTATGATGGGACTCGTTCTTTGAGCGATCCCTCACTCAATTACTGTTTCTTAAGGGCTTGCTTTGTGCCAGACATGAGACGAGCAATAATTTCTCAGGGATACTCTAGTGGGTGAGGCTGGGCTAGATGACTGGGGGAGGTCTTCCCTTTATTCATGATATTCTGGTATAGCTAGGAGAAGAAGCGAATACACGGGGATCTAGAAAAGCATGGGGGTCACAGAATCACAAATAACTGCTGAAGAGGACCAACGCCATGTCTCCATGATGGAGGCTGATGGAGGGTGGAGCTGTGTCTTCCAGCCACGAGTAACTCAGAGTTTCTACTGGCAACAGATTAGTGAGCTGAATTGGTCCTGGTTCCACCGATTCTGGCAACTTCTCTTTTCTGATGAGAATGTTTTAGGAGGAGAGAAGGCCCTAAATTATCTGCTAATGAAATTATTTATTATTTAATATTATATATTTAATAATATATAATTATTATTTACCTAATTATATATTAATATAATTATACATTTAGTGAGATATAATGATATATTATTTAATAATTATTTATTCTCCTTGCCATTGTGCAGTAGACAATAATGTTTATAATTATGAACCTGAGGCACTAAATATATCATCAGAGTAAATAGGGCTTAAAATATCTTCTTAATATTAAACACATGATACTATGTTTCAGTTGTTTTAAAAATATACCCTTGTTATGATAAATATAACTCTTTATTAACTGGAAACCTTACCCAAGTACCCATTTCATCTCCAGCCAACCTAGGTCGGTTACCAACAGATTACCATTCTCCTTTTATATGGCTGTGAGAAGGAGTAGTTAGTAAAGAAGTAGCCCTTGCTTGCCTTGAAAAATATGAGGCATATTTCTAATTCACAAACTTTCTGATGGAAGGGTAGGTAACTCAGTCATTTGAAAAATCTGACGTATTTCATCAATTCTAATACACATTTTCCCCTACCTCTTCTCACTTTTGAAATCATGATGCATCTGACAATCTATGGTGTTTAGAACCACTCAGAATTGTCTTTCCTCTTTCTTTTAGTTTCCTTCCCTTTCTCTCTTTTTTACCGTCTCATAAAATGCAAGTACATCTTTGAGTGAACTGCATTTTACACTATGAGATACGATATTTTTAAGTAAGCCAGTCTACCCTGAATGCTTGTGACTTGGGGTGGCATTGTAGGGGGGGAGTTTGATGGCCATAATCTCCATCTTGCTCTTCCCAAAGTTACTTTAAGTAATGATAATAATATTAACATGGGAAATGATGTTTTCTCAATCTTACATAAGACATGAATAAGGCATCTGGGTGGCGCGGTTGGTTAAAACTCCAACTCTTGGTTTGGGCTCAGATCTGATCTCAGGGTGGTGAGATGGAGCCCTCAGTCGGGCTCTGGGCTCAGCAGAGTCTGCTTCAGCTTCTCTCCCTCTCCCCCTTTGGTCCTCCCCATTGCACTCACACACACATGTGTTCACTCTCTCTCTTGCTGAAATAAATCTTTAAAGAAAGAGACATGATTAAAAGCATCTTTATTTTTATTTATTTGTAAAAGAAATTCTAACTAACCCCCACCCTGCCCCAAACCACTATGCTTGCTGTGTGCACACAACTTAAAGTTTCTGTCCCCAGGAAAGCCAGAGTGCTGACCCAGGGCTTCCCCCAGTTAGAAGGTCAGTGCTGCCATTCTAAAGCAGAGGCAATTTTATTTCGAGTATGTCCGTGCATTTTTTGATGAAACAGCCTCTAAATCTCTTTCTCTTCATCAGCAAACTTCCTTGCAATGCATGAAAGAGGTTAGGTAGAAGTAATATATTTATTTTAAAGCAAGGTTATTTTTTGGTCAGTTGCTAGCTCACGGCCTCTTTGGATATGAGTTCCCAGCTACTCTTTTCATCTAAATCAGGACCAGGAGACTCACTGATGTGCTTAAACTTGGTGGCAAAAAGATTATTCTGCACTTGGGCGAGGGGTAGAGGAGACCTCATTCCTAGTGTTAGATCTCTGGGACTGAGCAGCTTGAATGGTGTGACTAGGGATTTAATGCTTTCGACACATCTTCCTTCTGTTTTTCATTCTGGGTAGTTCTTTTCAGAGTTCAAAGACTCTGTCTTCCAAGGCTCTAGAAAGTCCGTGATATATGACTGTCTCTAACGTTTGTCCTACTTTCTGCTTTTAACAGTAATCAAGCCTCATTCCTCAATTTAATTTGGCTAAATGGGCTTGATTATAATTCTAAGGGATTTCTTGTGATGTCAGGAAAACACAACTCTGTTTCTTAGCCTTCACAGTGGAGGGAATAAAGAAGTTAACAGGCTTTTATAGATTAAATTATGTTCTTTGTCTTCATCTTCTCTTTATGTTTGAAGTTATTTTGTATAATTTAATACACATCCACTTTCTTTTCTGCCTCTTTGATCAAAAGCTTTGTATAGGAGCAAATAGGAAATAAAAGCTGTGTCCATCCTGCTGGCCACACAGTCCGCAGCCATCTATCACTTGGCGGTCTAGCATTTCAGTGTCCACTTTGGAAAAAACAGCAAACAATACAGATTGTTAGCACTTGGGTCTGTCAGCGTTTCTAGCTCCGGTTTGGTTATTAGGCAGCTCCCCACAGTCACAAACACAGCACAAAATAGGCGGGGAATTCAAATGGAGACACTAGCATCGTTTTTGATCGTGTGAGTTTCACTAAGCATGCCAGGTAAATTTTTGCACAAATGTTTGGTCAATACTTACAAGTATTTGTTTACAAGTATTATAAGTATGTGGGGGGGCACCTCATTTTTTTTTTCCAAAGCCCATAGAGGGACCAATCTTGCTCACCCTTCCCAAGGAAGTATCTCTAGTCTGGGAAGCAGGTAGAAATCAGTCCGTGGACCTTCACTTTGATCACTGAAGACCTTGCTTATGAACATGGGAGCCGTTGCCCTGAATACTTTCTGCTAGGAAAATATTTCATCTCCACTGGAAGCTGAAATGCTCTTTTTAGCAGACAGGGAATCATATGACCTCGTCTTCCCCCCTCCCTTCTTCTCTCTCTCTCTCTCACTTTCTCCCCTTCTCCCCTTCTCCCTCCTCCTCCTCTCTCCTCCCCCTCCTTTTCCTCCTCTTTCTCTGTCTCCCTGTCTCTCTGTCTTTCTCTAATTTGGCAGCTAGCAGTTCAGCAAGAAGATCATTTTATCCAAAGAACCACTTCCCCCACCGCACTATACAGTTCACAAACTTTATTTAATTCTTATGCTAAAGTAAAAGTTTTTGTCTCATAAAAGTAATATTTGTTGTAGAATGGCTTTTAAAAACCCTCAATGTATAATAAAAAAAAATCATTCAAATTTCCAGTTCTCAAATGCTAACATTTTGCTGTATTGTTTCCATCTGGTAATTCTTCTTTGCAAAAAAAAAACCTTTTTTGCTCAGTTGAGATTCATTGATAATGTATTTTGTCTTCTGTACTTTTCACTTAACAAATACTGTCTTCCCGTATGCTACTAAAAGCATTCATAAGCGTATTTTTTGATGGCTGCATACTATACCACCTTATGTTGACCCTATTTCCCCAACCATTCCACTCTGTGGGCTGTTTAAGATGGATCTAATCTTTACTTCAGTGTGTGAATTAATTTATAACAAACACCTCTAGGAATAAATTGTTGTCAGTGTTTTATCTCTCTAAATTTCCCTAGTACAGGGGTCTGCAAACTTTCTGGTATAGGTCCAGGTAGTAAATATTTCAGGATTTGGGGGTCTCTCTCAGAGGGAAAACAGCCACGTGCAAACCATAGCTGGGTTTCCATAAAACTTTATTTACTAAAACAGAATTAAGCTCTTGGGGCCCTAGTTTGCAAACTCGTTCTAGTGTTGTACAATTTGATGCTTACGGCTTTCAAAATCTGGTTTAGAATTAGGTGGTTAATTATAAATCCATTGCATTATTCTCTCACCCCTAAGTCCTTTAAAGTTTGTATTTAGGTTCAAACCAGCTCACAAGCAGCAGTCCCCGCCAGACCTGACAGCCGAGGAGTGGTTCCCTCCCTGCCTGCGGCTCTCCCGGTGGGTCAAATGGGCCATCTCCCAGACTGCGAAGCCCCAGGGGAGCCATCCTCTGGCCTTGAGCAACTCCACTGCTACATTATTTACCCACATGTCAAATCTGTTTACACAGTGACTCCAAAGGGCCTTGCTTGTGTTGGCACCTGCCTTTGCCAGACCATCGCTTGTTCTCGGCTCCAGCCAGTAAGGTAACAAGCCAGAAAGCCACGCGAAAAGAAAAATGCTGTGGAACTAGTCTTACTGTCCTCCCAGGGCAAAATCTGCCAGTTCTTAGTGGTCAGATCCTACTTTCCCAAACTTGGCTCCTTGGAGAGCACGAAATAGAGCAAGTTGAATAGGAGAGTTACGGATATCGTCTCTCCTATTTTGTCACCTCAAGCCCCCTTGTAGCTGTTGTGTGCAGTATTCCTCAAAGGAAAGGGATTCTTGAATGTTCCTTAGCACTGCCAAAATGCATGTGCGTGGGGGATTCTCCTGCTCTTGGAATAATCAAAAGGAAGCTCAGAAGTAATGGTGCTCATATATTCTCATGGACACAAGAAGTGCAAATGGTTGGTACTAACCTCTCCCAATCAGCCTACTTTCTTCCAAGGAAGAAGGGAAGTTCTTGTGTGACTGCTCTGTCTGGGAGGGTAGTGCAAAATGTTTCCTAAAATGCTAGGACGTAGTCTTTGAACACGCCCCACCATTAAACCAACCGTAATACTGAGTAAAAAGCCAGACCAGGCTTTCATATTGGAACTCTAGATGTGATCTTTTCAGCCTGTATCAAGGTTGTCTCAAGTTCTCTGGCTGTGAACTTCAACTTATGTATAATTTATTGCTCATGAGGAGGAGCTAATTTGGAGTTATTATATTTTGTCTTGAAGCTGATATTTGAGGGAAAAGGAGAATCGTGGCCCACCCACTCTAGGCGTTTGCCAACGATAGATTTGCTTCTTTATCCTTAAAGTCAGTTGAGGAATTTTAGAGGGGAGAAGACAAATGTTGGTAGAAAAATGTTAACTTAATAAAACAGACTAAGATCAGATTTCTCTCTTTCTGGCCGTGTCCTGCCTGGAATCCTTTTGTTGACTTCTTGAAACTTCCTGTGATTTATAGGACCCCTTTCCTGTAGGCAGAATGCCTTTTGATTAAGAAGTGAACCGCAGCTCTGAAACCACAGGGACAGCTGTTGTTTGAATTATCCAGAACACTAACTGCCATTTTCCACTTTGGTGTGTGAAGACACCGCATTAGTGCCCAAAGTTGCCCAAGTGTGAGCAGGCGTTGCATTGATCTAGGCAACCATTGTGCCCCATTTTGAACCTTTTGACCTGCAGATTTTTTTTTTTTAAAGAAGGTCTTTAAATTTCTTAAATGGATGGGAGTAGGAGCGTGGTGTTCTACCCTGGTACATTCTCGATTTCTTCCCATCCTAAAATTCTGTAAGACTCTGGAAACCTATGACTAGATCTCAACTACCTAGAATGGTAATACCAAGGGAGGGATTAGGGGGAACTCTCCTGCTAGAGGGTCCTGTCAGGGTCTGGCGTGGTTAGCGTAACAGTGGGAACAGACAGGCTGTGTGTTGCTTGAAAACGAAGTAGGGATTACACCTGTTGGTCATATGTTTGATGTAGTTTTCCTTTCAAATAACATTAAGACAGGGTGAAATTTTCTTTTTTTTCTTTTTTAAGGATTTTATTTATTTACTTGAGTAAGAGAGAGAGCAGGAGCAGTGGGGAGAGGCAGAGGGAGAAGCAGATTCCCTGCTGAGCAGGGAGCCCGACACGGTACTAGATCCCAGGACTCAGGGACCATGACCTGAGCCAAAGGCAGACACTTAACAGACTGAGCCACCCAGGAGCCCCAAGAGACTATGACATTTTCATTTGTTGAAGAGAGGCACAAGGGAAGATGGGATGCAAAGTACTCATGGAGACCATGACCTACAAGTGAGGCCAAGTCAGGCCAAGAGGGCACTGAGTATCTCTGCTCTGAGCCCCCTTTGGTCTCTGAAATGCCTAGAGCTGCCAGTGTGGGAGCCCTTTCTTTGAGATGTGCCACACAATCAGAAGAACTTAGCAAATGTACTTGTGGCACCTGGAAGGGGAGACAGAGTGAGGTGTCTCCTCTCAGGAAAGTAAGAAGATCATCACATTATCAGCACTTGGGAAGCAAATCACAGCAACTGGGACACGGGGCAGGCAGGCTTTGATAAAGAAGGAGGTCAGAGTCTAGCATTGGGGTTGGCAAACTACAGCCCACGGGCTTCTTTGGCTTAGGGCCTATTTTTATAAATAAAGTTTTATTGGAACACAGCCCTCCTATTTATTTGCACATCACCTATGGTTGCTTTTGCTCTCCAGTGCCAGACTTGAGTTGTTGCAAGAGAGACTATACGACCAGGAAAACTAAAAATTTATACTATCTGGCTTTTTACAGAAAACATGTGTCAACTCCTGCTCTAGTGAGTACGTCCCGGTCAGAGGAAGATGTCCCAAATGGCCCTGAGATGGGAAGACCAGACATAGAGAGCACACAAAAGCACCGTGCCCAGGGGTAGGTGAGACACAGGAGAGGAGGAGAAGTTTGCCCTGTGTGCCTGTTAATTTTCTCTTCCTTTGAGTTCTGTTACTTGAGCTTCCCTAGTTTTACTGGGTCAAGGTTTAGTAGCAAGGAGTGGTTGACAGGGTGAATGTGGGCAAATTCATCCCTTGTCTATTTGCTGGCACCCACACACCTGTGGACAATGAATATGGAATCCAGCCTAGAGCTTGGGTGAAACCCTGCATTTAACATGACTGCAGGAAGGGCAGGTGACTCATACGCTGAGGTCATTGTTCTGTTTGAAAAGAAGCAATGGAAAGTACATTGGAGCAGAAGTGCCCCCCCATAACTACTTTCCAAGAGTCCCAATCCGGAGCTGTGCACGGGCTCGCACCTGCTCAGCCTCAGTGAGCTGATAGCTAGGAGGTTGATGTGGGGTTGTGGGAATGTGCTGCTTCTTGGCCCCAGCCAGCATCGCTCAGAGAGTCAGGCTCACACAGGACCTGTAGCCTTGCGGTGGAATGAACTGTGTCTGGAGTGTTCCTGGATAACACCACTGGGGACGGCATGTAGCGTTCTCAAGGACTACTTCCAGTGACGTGGGCCGGTGTGATCTGTTCTGAAAATGCCCTTTCCTGGGCTGGGTTGGAGAGAGGAATGCACAAGTATCAGAAGTGGGTTTTCCTGGCCCACCTCCTTTTAATTTATGTTCTAGTGCTAACTGTTGAAACATAGCAAAGCACCACGAGAAGGACGCAACCCTTGTTCTCTGGCCCCCACAGCAGGTGGAATCTCTTGGTGCTTCCACGCCTGCTAGAATGAGTTCTCAGTGGGCTCCTCCCTCCTGACAAAGGCTTGGTAACCTCAGGGACAGAACTGGGGATGTAATCTGGGTGGAATTCTCCTGTTCATTCCTTTTGGATTTTTCTAGTTATATTTTCGGGTGCTTCACAGTAGAGCTGGCCAAAGGTCATTTTTTTGACCCAATAAAGGATTACATTGCAGAACTTCTGGACCTCAGTCCATTACTACTATGTATTAGCCAGGGAAATGGGATGAGAATGGGGAGAAGTATTTAAAACTTAATTTGGTTGAAGACTGTTTTCCAAATCCCCCAATTTGTAAGTTTATTCTTTCTTAAAGACAGAGCTGGGTATCCACCCAGTAGTGTGCATTCATTAAAGTCATATGAAGTTTGAAGCCCCATCAGCTCCTTTACAGCATCATCTTGCCTCCCTTCCGAGAAATTCTCTTTTGGGAGGAGGGGCATCCTGGTCTTGAGACAGTTTTTCTGTTGGAGCGGGAGTTCTGGTCTGTGTCATCTCTGTTGTCTGTCTTCCTTTTAAAAGTATGGTTTTACAATCACTCTATTCACCTGGGGCTGGTCCCTGTGCCATCTCTGGGATACGTTTCCTGTAAATCAGACCACTTGGTCCTGGCATGTGTGACTCCATGCAGATCCAGGAGCACCCTGACCGCCCCTCTCTTCTCTCCATCTCTTCTGCAGTGGCCGTCCTCTTGGCATAGAATGCCGATCTTCTTTTGGAATAGCTTCAAGGCCAAGGCAGGTGCCTAGTCCAAAGATATCCCAAGGGTCTGACCACTAGAGCAACATGGTGTGACAGGAAGCACCGTGGCCTAAGGAATGACAACCTCTTGCTTCCGAGATCCACTCTCTAACCGCTAGGGTTTAGAATGAGTTGTGTTTCCCTTTTCTGACAAACAGAGGTAAGGGTGCCCACATGGTCTGTTCCATATGACTTCCGAACACTATCGTTTCTAATAAAATACACTGGGGAAGACATCAACCGTAGGGGAACAGAGAAGGAAGTATAGACAGTTTCACGGCAATGACAAAGGAGGTTAGTTCTAGGACAGCCCCCGAGAAGGGCCTGGGCAGGGAGATCTGCGTCAAGGACCAGATGCTGTTGTGTCGGGGCGAGATTGTCACTCCTTGAACTATGTGGGCAATATAGCTCAGCACAGTTGAGCAGAACAGGGAACAGGTGCTCTTTGGTGCTTTTATTGTTTTGTTATGTGTGTGACACTCTCCGGTCGGAGCAAAATAAACACGTAGCCTGGTTATTTAATAACAAGGGAAAGGCCACACACCAAACCAGGGTGAAAAGACAAATAGAAGAGGAACAAACACTCTCCTTTGACAGGTGGCAGGTACCGATAGGGGCAGGGTCCACCAGGGTATTAGGGTGAGGGCTTTCTCGGCAATTAGGAACTTTCTAAAATCTGTGTCTGAAGCCAAGGACATTGCTGGGTGTTGAATCGGCCTGTTCAAGGCCATGGTAGCCATGACCCTTGTGGGAAGGTGGGCGTCCCATCCATCCCAGCCTGGGGAGGTCCCAATGAATTGTTACAGGCTAGGGGATCCGAGGGCACCTCTGAGTTAGGATGTTGGAAGTTACAGAGCAGAAGCTTAGTTCCGGGGAGTTAGGGTGAGCCCAGAGGAAAGAGGGTGGGGCCGGGGGAAAAAAGGCAGCTGAGAAGAAGGTGGCTGCTGCCTTGAGGCCCTGCCAGCTGTGCAACTTCCTTCTGTGGGCCAGCTGGGCATGGAGCAAGGGTCGCTGGGCAGAGTACCATGTCTCCAGAGCCTCCTGGGTTTCTGTTGTTTGCCTGAGCCCTGGCAATCATTGGTCTGAGAAAGGGCTGCCTTCTTGGGGGAACTTTCAAAAAGAATTTGATTATTTTTTTCTTATTCTGTGATTTGGATGATTTTGAAAAGCGC
>RCUC01132313.1:0-29315 GCA_003697995.1 Taxidea taxus jeffersonii | reverse complement strand
ATCATGTCCATAATTTGGTGTTTAAAGAAGTCATTTAGGTTGTACTACGATTTTCCAGAATGTAACATGTAATAACCACTTAGGTAAGATCATCTTACTCTCTGGAGTGTGTCAAGTAAAACACTTCTTTGATTTCTTCTTTTCAAGTTTCTAATAAACCATATTTGACAGGTCTTTTTGCAGCTTCTCTTCCAGTGTGTTCTAACCATCCAACAGTCTCAAAAGCAGGTGTTCCTCCCTTGGAGTCCCTGAACTCCCCACAGGCAGGCTCTTAGAGAAGTCTGTGACTCACAACAGGTCAGAAGCCACTGGTCCAAGTAGTGTAACACAGAGTCTTTAGAGACCTGCCCTGGGGGGCACCTGGGTGGCTCAGTGGGTTAAAGCCTCTGCCTCTGGCTCAGGTCATGATCTCAGGGTCCTGGGATCGAGCCCCACATCAGGCTCTCTGCTCCGCAAGCAGCCTGCTTCCTCCTCTCTCTCTGCCTGCCTTTCTACCTACTTGTGATCTCTGTCTGTCAAATAAATAGATAAAAATCTTTATTAAAAAAAAAAAGGCCCACCCTGGACTGATCAGTAGAACTAAGAAACAGCTGCCTAGTATTGGGGTTGACCTTGCAGGAAGATTCTGCTACCTCTGCCCCCAGCATTGCTCAGCCACTCCCCATCAATAAGCGAGGGCTCAGGATTCCTGGGACTGTATATAATGGACAAGAGTTTACATCATTCAGGACCCATAGCACAGAACTCCTTGATCTGGATATTGTACATCATTATTCCTGATTATTCATTCACATCCTATTGCTGCTTTTATAAATGACAACCGTTTCTGGCATGGAAGTGAAATACGAGTGAGCCCTAAATTTCAGCAATAAATCTTATTCAGTTTTATTTGCACAATCTCAGAGGACTTCCTCTTAGTTTATATTTGTGTGTTGGACGCTGCAGATCGATTGCTTGTTTGTTTTACTCTTCTGTCCTGTGTGTTTATCTTAAGCCGTAAATCCCGGGATCGGGAAACTTACTGGCACAGCTGCGGAGACCAGGGCTGGTGTCAGCTGGGAGTCGGAGGGGCCAGAGCCCGTGAACTTTTATCTTGAATATGATGAAGCTGGCAGTAAGAAGCAATTTCACTGGCCGGTTCTTAATTTGGGGGCTGCATTTTAAAAGAGTAAGAATATTTTTAAGGATTTACTGTGGGTCATTCTGAAAAAATAGCTTGATCCAATCAAATGAATCCTGTTTATCTAAAAAAATTTTAGTGAACTGAACCATCAAACTATATGTTTTATACATCACTAGGAGTCTCTTTTGTTCCTGTTATTCAAAACAAGGGTGTAATATGTTCTGTTGCATATGTTATTTTCATGTCATGGTACTTAAAACTGCTCTGTACCCACAACATGTAAACAAGAGCAAGACAACCAAAATTGTGTCTGTCAGTACAAGTAGGAAGGAAGAAGGGTCTGTTCAAATTGGACTTTGAGGTAGCAACAATCAAACTGACTAGCCATTATACCCGTACTACCCAAGAGAATTTTATCAGAAATTGCAGAACATTAACACTTGGAGGGAGCATCCAGTACGTCTCCATGTTTAATGCATTCCCTAGTCCGGCACCAGTGTATACCCTGGCCACGCCCACCAGGAGGCGGGGCAGCTTTCATTTTCAGGGGTTGTTGAAAACGCGCGGCCCCTCCCCAGTGCAGCACGCTCTGCCGGGGGCAAACTGGGTGGCCAATGACTGTTTGTGACAACATGTTGAATGCTGTCCGACCTTCGGCTCAGGCCTTTAGCATACAAATAAATATTTTTAGAAGTAACTATTCCTTTAGGAAAGTGACTACTCAGGAAAGGTTGTGTCTGTGACTTGGACAAATTTGAAAGCATTTAAGTGGGGCACCTGGGTGGCTCAGTCGTTAAGTGTCTGCCACTCGCTCAGGTCATGATCCCAGCGATTGAACTTTATGGCAGGCTCCCTGCTCAGCGGGGAGTCTGCTTCTCCCTCTGACCCTCCCCCATTCATAATACTCCTTCTCTCTCTGTCAAATAAATAAATAAAATCTTTTTTAAAAAAATGAAAGCATTTACGTTTACCAAAAGATTCATCTTGTGAGCCTCAAAAAACAATTCTTTCCATAGTTCACTTAAACGATTTAATGTAGAACAATTCTTTTTATAAAGATCATTAGAGAAACAATAATTTTGTAAGGCAAAGTGCAGAGAAAGAAGTTTCCTTTGCATTAAAAAGAAGATTTAATAAAGCTTAAATAAAGTTAAAAAAAAAAGAAGATTTAATACAAGGGGAATGTCTACAATTAATGTGCAATCTCTATATCCAGTCAATTTTTCTTTGAGGACATTTTCATGTCGTTTTTCATTTCAGTTGATTTATCTGGCATGGCTAGATTTATAGCCATCTAAAAAGATAAACCTAAGCAGTCTAGGTTTTGTCTTTAGCATATAAAGATTTTTTCTTGCTTGAAATGTTAAGTGACTTCCAGTTCCTCAATATATTCAAATTTGTTGTTTTTGCAAAATTCCCATAGACAAAGAAGAGTGGAGGAAAGAAACTGTAAATGGTTCTCAGAGCTTCTTTGAGTGGAGGTGTCCAGTGCCTGGAGCATAGAAGGTTTAAGTTGGTGCCGAGGGCACTTGGGTTTTGTGAGTTCAGAAGATGTGTTTGAGAGAGCCCCAGCTGGAGGCAGGGGCCTGGTGAAGTTGGGTTATGGATAGGACCATGAACGTCTTTCTGTGGGGCCCAGTTGTGTTGGGACTTGGGGTTTTTAATTGTCTTTGGCTCTTATATCAAATGGATTACAGAATTGGGCTGATCACCTTCTAATCACAGCATAGACTAAAACCATTACAAAAACAGAGATAGAAATGATTCTTCACTTACCTCCTTCAATTTTTCACATCCTTTATCCATGTAAACTTTCTCTTGGAGTTAGGATGATTTTCAAAATGCTTTTGAAGCTAGAATGACTCCTTGATAGAGTCACAATTTTTTATGTCACAAGGGACTATAATGGGGCACAATCCTGCCAGTCTGGTTAGACCACTGACGTAACGATTATTATACTTGAATAAATGAGAAATTATTCAAATCACGTGTCTCATTGTAACCACACCAAATCTGCCTGCCTGCCTAATTTTCGTTCTTTGAACGGTATCATACTATGCAACAAGTGATTGAAGTTTCTAAAATAAAGATAGTGTTCATGTAAGATGCAAGAATATTCACACTAAGTCTCAAGATGGAGAATAATCCCTGCTTCCCCAAAGTAAAGAAGGGTCGCGCGACACAGGCTCACTCTGTGATTCATCCGTCTACGCTCCTTCCGTTCTGTCGCCCCATGCCTTCTTGAGAAGATGCTGCATTCGCTCTAGAACCCGTAGGCAAAATGCATTTTGTGTGTGTCTTTCATGACAAAGCCTTGTGATTTTCAAAGTCACTTAAAGCCATGCGTCATGTATAAGATCTACATCACCAGTGGTTTTAAAACAAGAAAGCAAGGATAATCCTCAGTAACATATCCAGCCACATTTTAAGCTATTCGTGAGCAAAACTTATTATGTTTAAAGAGAAAACCTCTTCTCTGTAATTTTGTTCCTTGTGCTTTCACAACCACATGGGGACAGAACTCTAGGAAAACACTGTGTTTGGCTGAGAAGAGGAATATCAAGTCACAGTTAGAATTACAGGGTTTTTTTTTTATTAGCGATGGCTTTTCATTCCAAAATACGAAGAGCTCAGGGAGACGTTGTGTCCACTGATAGCTGGAAGGCTGACAACAGCCACAGCGCTAGCATCTCATCAGCTCGACTCTCGACCGGGCAGCTGGTTTCCAATGGCTGCTCTAGTTCAGTCCATCCCACAGTCCTACGGGGTGGGCAGTGTTCATTCCTACCCAGGGTCAGGTCAGTACATGTCACCCGGCTGGAACGTGTGGGAGCTGGAGTTGGAGGCTCCGCCTTCCAACACTGGAGGAGAGGCTCTCACGACAGCCCCCTCCCCCAACGAGGGTCACTGAGCCCACGCCCTGGGGGAAACAGGCTGGAGTGACCACTCTGCTTGCCACTTGGCCTGTCTGTCCAGCTATTCTGGATCCCTGAAGGCTCCAGTGTCCGCCTAGCTTGCAGCTCAAGCTTGAATTGGGTTCTATGTATGACATCAAATGTGGCATTTTTTGTCCTTTCATGGGACAGAAGGCAAACCCTTTAGAAAAATTTTGTCCTCCAGTGTCATTGTAACCTACAGTGCCGGCTGCAGCTGGCAGGTGGTTCAAGGCGGGCCGTCGTCATGGGTGGGCCATTCTTATATGCCAGCAATGGAGAAGTAGGACGAGGCCACAACCAGTTACTGTCACCTTTGACATATAAATATAACGATGAAAAAGAGTAAGTCTTGATTAAATCCTTAAGTTAACATATGACTTCTAGGAGCAAATAGTGTTAATTCAATACTGGCTCCAAACTTTGGCCAAGGAAATGTTTTGCTCTTTCTGTACATTTATAACTATTTTGATTCAATAGGACATTTTTAAACTTAACGGATCCTTCATCAATAGCCATTTATTCACTCTGTCCCTTCCACATTGCTCTGTTATTCTAAGCATTTCTTCGGAGACCTACGACCACAGAGCACAGGTTAGCCAGTAGACAGCAAGCAATGTGCTGGCGGAACACTTGTTAAAACTGACTTCTAGGAAACAAAGCAGATTTTATTCCTCAGGCTTATTTCCCTTTTTCGTATTCTTTATATTTTTCTATTTGTTTAATTTATCACCTTATGGATTACTCAAGAAATACATGAACAAAATTTTACTGTAGAAGTTTAAATAAAGTGAAAATCCTCTTTAACTCTGCTACTCAATCCTACAAGTACCTGCCCAGTGAAACCTGAATTCAAGAAGAAAAACCCCCCCAGGCTTCAGTGTGCTTGTGTGTGTGTATGCACATGTGTGTGCACGAGCATGTGTGCATGAGGCACAATGGTGACCATGACTTGGGTTTGAATGTGCATCTGCAGTTAAGGTGGCTTCAGAGTGTCCTGGGAAGAGTTGAAGTCTCTCATAGTCATTCTGGGTTTTAGATCCCTTCTTCTATGGATGAGAAGTTAAGAAAGGTTATTTTACCCCGATGCTTTTCTGGCTCAACTTTGGCAAAAAGGCACACAACCAAAGACGGTGTATAAATTTGAAAGGGGAAAATTGTATTACCAAGGAGTATGTAATGATGGACTTTTAAAATCCTTTTGCTTGTCTCAGAATGGAGAGTCCCTCTAGCCTTCTGTTTTTCCCAAAGACTTCTGCAGATCTAAGGTCTGGGCTTGTTTTCTGGAACGCGTGAGAGCGGTAGAGCGAAATGGCTAGTATCTCGGGAGTCGGACAGACTGGTCCAACTCCAGCCATCGGGCAAGTTCTTTCTGTTCCCACGGCATGGGTTTGTTCCTGCCGCCCACCTCAAAGCATTGCTGTGAAGATTAAATCAGATGTTGCCCTCAGCACAGTGCCCATCACATGGTAGGAGTTTCAGGATATTAACTCTCATTATCTCTCTCCTCCATCTCCATCATCATTGTCATGATCAGGGTGTTTGTGTGCAGGAGAGCACCACCTGAACTCCTGCCTTGGTTGCATCTAGTCAGGATACAACTCAAAACTCTTGAATCAACGAGGCACCCATGACCATCGAGAGCAAGGCTACTGACACTTGATCAATAATCCAGAGGATGTATTTCCACTTCTCATGTTATTTCTTAAACATACATGCACACATTCTTTACATCCTTCTTCATGCTTGATTTTAAGCATTTCACTTCTCTCCCTCTGCTTTGTGTGGAGGAGAATAAGGCAACACGGTGCCATTCTGGCCATGGAGGGTGGAAGCTGGGGTCTATGTAGCCATGTGTTTCTGCATCCAGAGATCACATATACCCAACCCAACTGTGTTAAATGCACGCAGAAGAAACTCAGTCAAATTAAAAGCATGATATAGACATGCTTGTGAATCTAAAGAAGAAAACCTTTTACTTTGATCACGGTCAAAAGAAAAAAATAAAGGCTTTTCTAAAAAAAAAGTTTCATACTAATTTATTTAAACATATCCTCATGGGCATGTCTGAATAGCCATTGATGCTGCACTTTGTCCCATTTGACTGATGCTTTAGAATAATACCAGAAATGCTAATTATTCTGTGTTTTCCTTAGGAGATTTGCATACTGGGACTAGTTGAATAAGGGGCTTCACGTTTATTGACTCAAAGAGAATAGATGAAGACAAAGACTATGTATACATGTGAATGAGTATTTTCTCTTTAAGCTGGTCATTTATCCCAATAATGATTCCGCTGATTAAGATACCTTTCAAAGTCTTTTAAATGGGTCCAAAGCAATATTGAATATTGAATATTGATCTTCTGAGGATAAATTGGATTTTTCAGAAATTTCCAAAAATATTTTAGAGCCAACTCTTGTAAATGAGGTGAATAACAAATCTAAGTCATGTTTTAGGTGCAAATTGAGATGTTATGTAAAATAATAAGGCTGGCTATCTTATGTGGACAAGTTTCTTGGGTGGAAAGTTTTCTGTTTTAAAAGAAGACTTCCAAAACATTTTGAAAAATGGCAACATCGTTGCAATGATACTTTAGCCTCCAAAAGTGGTTCCTTTGAAGGAAAAATACTCCATGAGATGTATACATTCCGTTCTGTTTCAAATCGGTCTTACATTCTTATCATTTTAGTTGATATACAGTTTAAATCTGACTTGGGACAATGTTTCTATTGAGAATATATAATGAAAATTGCTATGAACACAGTGTTTAGCAGGATTCGTTAGCATTTGATGGTATTAGTGTTCAGATTTCGCTACTTGAATTTTTTTGATTAATGAAGATTTTTCAAAGTTTTTATGTAACTCCTGATTGATGACTGGCAGATTTCAATTGGGGGCCACGTGTAAAGTGTATAAATGCTCATATACTATGGTAGTTTTTTACTGCAAGAGACTATGACCATTCTCATCTCCCCCTTAAGCTGCGCTCCCTGACATCCCTGATTTGTTTTCCAGCAATGGCGAGCCGGCAGGTGGATATTGCGACTCAGGGCTGGTTCATTGGTCTAATGTGTGCTGTCGCTCTCCTGATCTTAATTTTGCTGATTGTTTGCTTCATCAGAAGAAACAAGGGTGGTAAATATCCAGGTAAGAAAGAAAGAAAGATTAAAATTGCCATACAATACTGCATAATTATTCAAAACTATAAAGAAATAATGAGAGTGATCATGCAGATTGCAATAAGCATATTTTCCCAGAGCCAGAAATTTGGGCTTTCTGTCCCAACAAGTTTTGATTCGTTTTTTTTTTTAATGGAAACCTAAACATTGTCAAGGATCAGAGGGTATTTGGGGGAGAAAATTAATCTGTTCTTTGAAGATATTAGTGACTCTGCTTCCTTGGGCTCCACCTAAGTCCCAGGTGCTACACCTGAAACCAACAGGCAGAGGGTGAAGGTACGTGGGTCTTCTAGAGGAAGTACTTCATGGGCTGAGTCTTGATATCATGATGTGTCTATGGCTAATAGATGGTTTTGTTCAATTCAGTGGATCCAATGAATTTATATTTTCTTTCCCTGGCCATTTCTCATTCAGTGGCCAGGAAGAAAAAAATCTGCTGAAGAAGAGATGTGCTGAAACAATTTGTAACCTTGAATATAGGTAATAAATAGATGGGCCAAATAGGTTGTGTCAAAGATACTAAAACAGCAAAGTTATGCAGGGCCACATAACCACATAACCCATCTGCTGGGGTAGGACAGCTGCTGTGTATAGAATCGTTTTCCACTGCGATACATCTCAAAGAGTGCGCTCTTTAAAACTTTGAATAAGGAAACATGGAATCAATAAGTAATATTATCCCTTTGAAATTTTTTAGTCAAAGAGAAGGAAGATGCTCATGCTGATCCTGAAATCCAGCCCATGAAGGAAGACGATGGCACTTTTGGAGAGTACAGGTGAGCTGTTGCTTCTCAGCCTCCCCTCACGTACCCCGCGCAGCACACGCACCGTGCTCATGCAGACTCCCGCTTATAGGATGAGGCCAGGAACAGGCTCTGTGGCATTTCCTATTATCCTCAAATATCCATTTAGAAACACTTCCATGTCTACATGGCTACACATCCCCAATGAAAATATCCTCACTTTTCATTAAAAAATAAATTTCCATCTTAGTCCCAGGTTTGGGGACAGAGTGTCTTCCACTCCGCCATATTTCTCCAGAAGCGTTGTTGTATTGCTCGACCTAGGAAGAGCTGCTGTGTTATAATAAGAGTTAAAACAACAATAAAGACACTACACAGCTTGCATTGTGATGGAAACTACACCTGTCACTTTCTAAGTAATGAGTTTATAAAATTGGTGGTACTCTTTTTAATCCTGGATTTGATGCTTTTTTTTCCAAAAGAAATACCTATATCCCATCCATTAATCATGAAAGGATGGCATGACTCTCTCAGAAGCTGTAAATTGTTAAGACTGCCATAGCCCTCTAGGCAGTGTGCTAAGTCACAGAACTTTGATTATACATTCTTGGCTTGGCTCCATCATTAAGGATAAATTTTAACATAACCTAGTGCTAAGTAATGAAAAGAGAAGGGGGGAGACAGAGGGAGAGAGACTCTTAAATAAAGATACTCTTGCCTAGGATTTATATGTCTTTTTAAAAAGAGAGAGTTGATTATTTTAGATATGTTTAAAATCAGAAACAAGCTCTATATTTATTCCTTTAAAAAGTTGGGATTTGGGTGTTCCAAAGGAATACTTCTATTTTTAAAATGCTTTTATTCCTTGGTTTTTTCTATTAACCTCTTGATTATAAAAATATGGTCTTTTAAATATGCACTGAGCTCAGATTGAGCCTTTTTTGGCAGGAAAAAAAGTTTTTAGGTGAAATGAAATATTTCCCTATTGTGATTGCCAGATGACATTTATAGATATTTGTGCTAATTTTTATCCATCTCTGGAGCTCATTTTTGATATTTCCACATCAATATCATGAGGGGCTAAGGAATGTTAAGGATAAGAAATATGATAACTGATTGAGAAAAACCATATATTTTGGATACATTTGGTGTCATATCAGTTTCCACGCAGATATAAGTGTTTGGGCCTCATGCCTCAGCCCCTACCCCTTCAGATACTCTGATCTTCAACAGAGAAATGATTATGATTTGTAAAACTTCTCAGAATTTCTGTACCTCGTGATACAGAAAGATGTCTAGTGAGGGTTGTCTGGACATCCATGTTGACTCTGGGACTCAAAATCTGTGGAAGCTTCCTGGGCCACTCCCTCCCCTCCACTCTCCACAGCCATGGTAGGGCAGTGTGCAGATGGCCATAGTCTAGGGAGGCCATGTGTGACACTGGGTGAGTTGCAGTCTTCACTGGTTTAATTCACTCTTCTACCTATGCAGGTGAGGCAATAATGACTACATAACTTCTTAGGGTTCCTGTGGCTAGAATGTTACACAGGATAGGCACACCACTCCCTTCTTTATGGCGATAAAACTGCGTCTTCAGTGTAGCCTGAAACACCTGTATTGGCATGAACTGAAAAGAAAGCATGGCGCCTCCTGCGTTCCTCACATGGCGATGGATTCCTGTTGTCCATCATCACGCTTAAATCAATCCGGCAATGTGCTGCTTGCCTCGTGCCTCTCAAATGTCAGCTTGCCTTTCTGGTGGTGTGAAACCAGGGTCTGACATAACCTGACATTCTCAGGGCAGCCATGCTGCCTACTCTGTTGAAATGTGATGGAAATCAAGGCTGAACCAGAACTAGCTCCCAATCCAGAAACTTCATTTTACCGTCAACCCAGCCCTACCCTTGATTCCTTTAGATAAGGCACTCAATGTGTCTGGGGTCTCCATCTCTTTCATCTGTAAAATAATACAGTTGCTCAAATATTAGATGATTACTGAAGGCTTCTAGTTTCTGTGATTTCTAACCTCCTCCACAAGATGTCTACTAACAACCTTTAATACAATTTGGGGTTCCAGAGCAGTACATGGCAAGGATTTGGCAACTGGCCTCATTATCACTATGTTTACATTTCTTTGGCCATATTTCTTTGTCTTGGTGTTCATTCATATGTGATATGTTTGTGAAGCATTTTCACATGGTTGTCTTTAACTCATGCCTTGAGTTCCTCAGAAGAGAAAGACTTTTCTTTGGGCCTATGGAGTATAGACCCATTGGTTCATGTGTGAAGACAAAAATATTTGTCACACATGCAGTTACACTGATGTGGGAGGTACCAAGGAAAAGGTTCTGATGGGTGTCTAAAACTTAATACACAACCCAGTAATTCTTTTTTTTAACTGAAGCTGCCAGTCCATGAGGACAGTCAATCCCACAAGTGAAATCACTTTCCCAAATACCCAACCACCCTTTGCTATGGCTGTGGCTTCGTCTTGTCACTTCTTGACACTACCTCAGAAGTTTTCTGTTGTGGATTCTTTTCTAACTTAAAAACAAAAAAGCTTTTAGTTTCTTAGATGTTACGATGAATGAAAACGGTTCCAACTATTTATTCCAACAGTTTTTTTTTTTTAATAATACATTGAATACATTGAAGTGTCATTCTCCTTCCTAAATCAACAGGGTCCCTTCTCTGCTTTGCACCTTCTGGAAGTTTTGAGCTCCTATTATTTATTGATGCTTATTCTTTTTCATTCTGAAAATAAGTTAATATGCGGATCACACACCAACACAGACAAAATTGAGGCTGTTGCTGAATGTATATCAATTCTGTTTATGATTTGCTCGTTCTCCAGCTTGAGGATGGAACAGTTTCTACATCGTTGGCTCTGAGCCAGAGGACATTTCATAGTGCCAAGAGGGATGGAACTTCAATGGCTAAATTTGATTTTTTTTTCCCATAAGCTGTAAACTTGTGCCCTCCCTCCAACTCCCACCCCCAAGCAGTGGCCCTCTGGTGGAAGCCTGGAGTTTTCTTTGTTTGTTTCTTTAATTATACAGACAGTAGGATCTGCATCCTTACTAGCATATAGAAAAATCAGAGAAACAATGCAACCAACCATGTAAGTATTTTTTTTTTTTATTCTCTAGATTCATTCCTTTAGAAACCAGAATGAACCTAGGTCATAAATCCTGTGGCCATGGTACTTGAACCCATAGCATATGTGGAGGGTCTGGGCACGGGAATCTTGTCCTTCAGGTGAACATGGTCCTGTTCCAAGCATGCTAACCTATGCTCATTAGGCTTGAATGATGTGAAGATGGGTCACATGTGCTGTCTACTTTAGATTTATTCTGCTCACAAACATAAACTGGTATGTGAACAGTATAAATAATGACGGACGTTTAGAAGGAGTGTTTGGGTCTTGAAGGTCAATTGAACTGCAGCAAGGTTTGGTGGGTTTGGTGGTGGGATGAAGAGTCAGACCGAATGATCACAGATTTGTCTGTCGCTGCTGGACTTTGGTCAGTAGACGTTCAATGGGTACGACCTGTGTGCATAACACCGAATAAAGGGCTGCTGCAAAAAAGAACTTCTTAAAATTTATCCTGAGGGTAAGGCAAAGGGAAAAACTACCTATACTCCAGTGCTTTGTCAGACATCATGAAGTTCACAAGGAATGAAAATTTGCTGATGCTAGAATTCTGAAAATTTTCAAAAAATGCCCACCATCTCTTCTATTGTGATATTTACAATGAATTCATTCATTCAACCCCTATTTATTGAGTGCCTACTTTATGCCAGGCTGTGGGGATCTTAAAAATGATAGAACGTTATCTCACTCGTTTGTAGTCAAACGAGGGACCCAGGGAAGTAAAAGGACAGTCAGCATCGTGTGAAAAGTGCTATGAAAGAGGTACAACTCAGGCTGGAAGCCAAAGTCTACCGGGTGGGTGGAAGGAGGGTGATGTGGGAAGTCCTCCCAGAGGACGCAGCACAGGGACTGTTTCTACGCCATGATATGAACTTTCCTTTATGCTACAAAACCATCTTCATTCATGGCTATGAGGATCCAAAATATATTTTGGAGCCATATTCCTATTTTATGACTTATTTTTAAATTGATTGAATCTTTGTCCTTAACCATTCTCGTAAAAGGTAGGGCTGAATATTTTTAAGCTTTGAATACCGTGTAGCTAACTTAGTAAGTGTATGACTTTTAAGTCATCCTCCATAACTTCTAAATACCTCTCCTTTGGGAAGCTTCTCTTTCACACTGAAACTTGACTGATCGACTTCCCTTGACACGATGTCAAAAGCGAGTTTGTTTACTATTTCATTAAGAAATTCATCTTTGAGTTGAAAAAAAAACAAGCATTAATACACAGGCTTATAACCAGGAGTCACCTCTGGAAAGTTCTAAGTAAGTGTGTTACACAGAGTATTTGTGAGAAAAAGAATGTCCCTGAGGTGGAGACTTGGAATGGCGCGAAGAGGTGTGATGGTAGAGTGATGAGTGCTTCTGTTTGTTGGGCACAAGTCATGCACCACACACTGTGTTGGTGTCTCATGTGAGTTTTTTTTTTCCCCATTTAACCTGATTCTAGTGGAAATGTGACATTACATTGCACTGCTTTTTAAAAACCAATCTTAAAAAGATCAGTTTTCCTGGAAAGATTCCGTGTTTGGATAGAACACCCCTCTTCCTTCTCTTCTTTCAAGCGCAGCCAACTTTTCTCTCTCATCCACTATGATCTTTAAGATGGAACAGATGTGGGACCCCTGAGTGGCTCAGTTGGTTAAGCATCCCACTCTTGATCTCAGCTCAGGTCTTGATCTCAGAGTGCTGAGTTGGAGCCCTCCCTAGCATGGAGTCTACTTTAAAAAAAAAACAAAAACTAGAATGGATGCTTCTAGGAAGCCGCTTCTTGGCTGGTCATTATTCATAACTAATAGGATTGTGTGTGTAAAAATCCAAATGAATCAAGAAAATATTAGAATTCATAAAAGAATTCAGTGATGCTGCTTGATGCAAAATTAACATGAAGTCAATTTTATTTCTATGTACCAGCAAAGAGTTGGAAAATAGGATTTTAAAAATAATCCCAGGGGCGCCTGGGTGGCTCAGTGGGTTAAAGCCTCTGCCTTCTGCTCAGGTTATGATCCCAGAGTCCTGGGATCAAGCCCCGCATCGGACTCTCTGCTCGGCAGGGAGCCTCCTTCCTCCTCTCTCTCTCTGCCTGCCTCTCTGCCTGCTTGTGATCTCTGTCTGTCAAATAAATAAATAAAATCTTTAAAAAAGTAAAATAAAATAGAAATAATCCCAGCTACCACAGGATAGAAATATGATGTAGGAATAAAGCCAACAGAATGGTCTCCCAAATATTTCATGATCTTTTGTTTGATTTGTCTATCTTTGCACCAAAACTATACTATCTTAATACTTTGGCTTTTAATAAGTCTTGATATCTGATAAATCAAGACACGCCCCCCAACTTTGTTATTCTTCCTCAAGAATTTTTTAGGTATTCCTGGCCCTTTTGTTTACATATGCAGCTGAGAATCGCTTGCCAAGATCCACATAAAAATCTGCTGGGTTCTTATTGGAAATAATTGAATTTAAGACTAATATGAAGAAAGTTAACCTACTTATGACATTTGAGTCTGCCCCACTTGTGGTATGTTCCTCCATTTATTTAGCTCTTCTTTAATAACTGAATCAAACTTTCATTTTCTTCATAGAGAACTTAAAACATTTTTATTGGTTTTGTTCTTATATACTTCATATTTATATGATGTAACTGGAATCATTTTTTAAAATTTCATTTTCCAATTATTTGCAAGTACAGGGATAAAATTGACTTTATGCTAATATAGTATTCAGCAATATTACCAAACTCTGTTTTTATTCTAATGTTTGCCTGTAAGTCCTTATGGGTGTTTTACTTACGTGTAACTTTATCAGTTATAAATAACAACATATGCCTTCTATTTCTTTTTGCACATTGCTTAGTACTTCCAATGCAGTTTTGGTTAGAAGTAATGATTGCAGGCATCCCTACTGTGATTTCTGATGGGAAACAAAAGTCTGTCAAAATTCACCATCAAAGATGATGTTTACTGCAAGTTTCTTGTGAATACCCTTAATCAGGTCAATCAAGATACTTTATATTCCTAGAGTACTGAAGTTTTTATTGTGAATGGGTGTTGAATTTTACCAAACAACCTTTTTCTGGATCTACTAAAATAATCATAACATGTTTTTTTTCTTCTGCTAAAATGGAAAAACATCAATTCATGTTTTAATGCTGAAACAAACTTGTATTCCTTGGAATAAACCCAATTGATCATGCTATAGTATCCTTTTAGTAGATTACTAAATTCCATGGGCTCCTGATTTCCTTGGGATTTGCACATCTAGGTTCCTGAATGAGATTTGCCTGTAATTTCACTTTCTCAAAGTGTTCTGGTTGGGTTTAGGTAGCATTGTCGTATTCGATTCACAAAATGATGAAAGGAGTGGTTCCTCTGACATAGCAAACTTAGCATGTCTACAACTGAACTATTGACCTTCCACCTCAAATATGCTGCCCTCTATAGTAAGGGTATTTCCCTCTTTTCTGTTGCTCAAACCAAAAATCTTGGTGTCATCATTTTCTCTATTATTCCACATCCAGCCTATCAGAAAATCCTTCCTGTGCTGCTTTTAGTATGTCCATAATCTAACCACTGTCTGTGACCCTGGCGTTCCACTCTTGTCCGGGTTCCAGTCATCTGACTCCTGTGTTTTTGTACTAATCCCTCTGATCTAGCCCTGCTACCTCCTACTTTAATTCGGCTCTCTCTCTCCTTCAGTTCCAGCCACACAAGCTCCATTCCTAGAACACACCAAGCTTGCGGTCACCTCAGGGCATTTGCACTGCTCGCTGCACCTGCCAGAATGGCTCTCCCCCAAGCTATCCACCTGGCTATCTCAACTCTTTTAAGTCTTTCCTCGGATGTCATCTCTACTGAGGCATTCCATGGACACCCTATTTCAATGTCAGCTTCTACACCACCCCTGACACCTCCTATCCCCTTTACTGAGTTCCGTATTTTCCATAGCACTTTTGACACACTAGCGAGCTCATGTTTTCATATGTTGGTTGTTTATTTTCTGTATTTGCTCCTATTAGAAGCAAGCTTAATGAATTTGGGGTTTCATTCTGTTTCGCTTGCTGCTATATCCCCAACAACTAGGACGGTATCAGTGTAGGCACTCAATAAACATGTATTAGATGTGTGAATGGTTGAATGTGTGGACAGATGGCTGGATCAAAGAACCGCTACAGACTAGAATTTCCTGTAGTGTGTTCCTTGGAACACCAGTCCTGTACAGTAAAATGAGTAAGTGGAATCCAGGTGACAAAAATCTGCTCACTTCGATGGAATTTAGGGCCTCACCAAGTCAAGAAATATGTTTTGCAGGAAGTATTCAAGCACAGCCTAGAGGTTAATGATTAAAGATGTGCACTTTATACTCATAGCAGGTTGGGGATTAGATGATTAGACGCTCTGTCCCCCAGAGGGCCCCAAACACAAGTCACTTCAAGGTCCTGTGGTCCTGTGATCCCTCCCGGGTTGTCAATTAGAGAGCTGATCATCTTGTTTATTGGGCCTGTGACAAGAGCTTGAGTCTTGTTGCGACTGGTAATTTCTAGAAGCAGATTATTGTGTCCTGTTAAGCAAGTATCGTGTTTGCAGTGTTGAGATTTTCTTCTTGGAGAAAAATTGAAAACCCTGGTAGGAATTATTGGCCAAAGAGCCAGAATATTTGTGCATCTCGAAATGTGTGTATCTTGGCTAGAACAAAGTCACTGTCAGAGACAGAGAAAGCAATAAAACCCTGGCACAAATTGCCAGAGGAAATATGGCCGCCGACGCAACCCCTTTTTGACATTATGCCTTTTCGCTTTTTACTAATATTGCTTTATGTTTCCTATTCTGCCCTGCATTTTTGGCCTTCGAAAGGAAACAGAATGCTCTCATGACCTTTTTTTTTTTCTTTTTTTAAACCGAATGTCACCTTTTCAAGAGTCAGTCAGCGTGCATTCCTAGTGACACGACCATATGGGGGGTGTTCTAAAACATGCTCCCACTCCCAGATATTGTGCTAAGGGATTTCATAGAGAAATAACGGGGAAAAATTGAATTCTATAACATTTTTAAAATCTACTCCTCAGATTCCCATCCAACACAGATAGGCTACATACTACACTGGGAGAAGGGAGCACAGAGATAAAATTTCCTCTGACATTTTTTGATTCACTCATGCTCTTTAGAATATATGGACATGACATTAATAATACAAAGGTTGTGCTCTGAAGTTCAACCGTGTGTCTCTTTCCAAATTAATCAGTCTTGACCCATTAACTAAAATTCTGACAGAAAAAAAATATTGTTTACTATCAGTATAAGGATTTTGCTTTTCTTCTTAGGCTATTTTCATTTGTTTCTTCTGCATCCTTTTAATGGAATTTCTAGGTCTCTTGAAAGGTAAGGTTAAAGTTTAGAGCCTGGCCTGCACTCAATAACAAAATTATTTGAAAAGTAGGATTTTGCTTCCTCTTGCTCAGAAAACAGAACTCCTCATGTTTCACACTTAACCAGAATCATTGTCCATTCATATCCAAGGAATCCGAGAATCTCACACAGTTTAACATACTAACTTCTCTCCTTGCCATAAGCTTTTCCCTCCTTTTGAATTCAAAGTAGTGATGATTTTCAACTCTCCTCAAGTCTTCCTTTTCGAACGCCTATGGCTACCTCTAAATTGCTTCTACATCGGGAGTGGGAATCAATCATTGACACTGACACATGCGGTGAGAAGCCATCCACCTACTGAAGACTTCATGATTAAACCATTTCTGTACCTGATTTTCATGCCAACCACATACCAGCCATCAGCGTCCATGCAACGATTAGATTTGGCTCGAGAGGCTTGGGTCTCTACCCGCTTTATCATAACCTGCATGCATGGTCTTTAAGAACACAACACTTGACCTAAATGCCGATCCTGATGAAAACGTTTTCTCTTTCTTCCAGTGATGCCGAAGACCACAAGCCCTTGAAGAAAGGCAGTCGAACACCTTCAGACAGGACAGTGAAGAAAGAAGACAGTGATGACAGCCTCGTTGACTATGGAGAGGGCGTGAACGGCCAGTTCAATGAGGATGGCTCCTTTATTGGACAATACAGTGGTAAGAAAGAGAAAGAACCGGCGGAAGGAAATGAGAGCTCCGAGGCACCTTCTCCTGTCAATGCCATGAATTCCTTTGTTTAATCTGTAAACTCTCTGCCAATATCCCATTTCTCTAGAATGTGTCTCTTATGCACTTGGTGGGCCTTCACCTGCTAGGAACACAGAGGCAGGAAGGGTTGTGTTCTGCCGTACCTTTGAAATATTATGAGAGCGGTGCAAACACGTACATAACTCAGATGATTTGTTCATGTGAACGGCAGTGCAAAGTGCATCCTTTTTCATTCGAAATAGGTATTCTTGTTCAGAACCGATAAAGATACTACAACACCATCAACCGATCACGTTATTTGCTCTTTGGGTACAGTTCAATACGCTGCATGAAAATTGCTACACGTGAAGGAATACCTGTGTACCTTGTTAAACATGGTTTGATACTTTGTGGATACTCTCCTCCGCTGCACCCCCTGAAACCAATTCCGTTTTCATTGTCAAGAGTGTTACTGTAGTATTCTCTAGAACTCCAATGTCTTTGTGGACATTGTGGTGACATTGGTGACTCTATGTCTAGCTGTCGTTAGTCTTCTTGGGAGACTGTTAGCAACAGTATGTACAGGATATCCTTGCTATATGAGTTCATGACGACGGTCGCATTTGCAGATGCCTTTTGCCGAGGCTCTGTGACCGGCCTCTGCCCCCTGTCACTCCGTAGCCTCCTTATTTCTCCGGGTACTACAGCAGCACAGTGTTCAACTTCTCACACCTTCCCTACGGTCAGTTGTTCTTAGGCATAAACGATGTGTATTGCAGTGCGTTTTGGCACAGAACGCCAGACCGGAAAAATCGAAAATGAATCACTCCACTTCACTTCCAAAAACGACTCCAGAAAGCACAGGGCAAGACATGTGCAGTGCCTTCGGACCAGAAGCATCCCATAACACGCTGCCTTCCGTGGCGGCCAGCCTGGCCAATGCGGAGCCCTAGCTTCCTGTTGTGCTCCACAAGTAACTTCTAGAAAGCAGAGGTCCTGGAATCGGCCAATGCTGAAAGAAAGGAAACGTAAACATAATGTCAATTAGACAGTGGATGGAAAGGAGCATTTCCCCATATGTATAAAAGGAAGCCTTAGCCCCACCTGGAGGTCATGCTGGTTTTGTGGGCTTTTGTGGTTTCTGTTCAAACGAGCCAATTGGGTCAGAAGGCTGTTGATTTGGGAGGGAATTTGCGGGGAGTGGGGAGATACTCCCAAACCAGAAGCAGACAACAGCATACCAACAGGAAAGCTTTTCTCCAAGCCTTTTGAAACTCTCCGCAGCATTAAACAGCGTGTATGCAAATTGCCATGGACACATTACTGACACTCAGAAATCTGATGAGTGCTAACAAGGCCAACAGTCCAAGGGATTACATCCGCAGTTTCCAGAACATACACACACATCCTACCGTAACCACCAACGATATCTGTCAAATGGTTTACCTCCAAAAAGGAAATCCTCTAACAACCTATGGTTGAAGGAATGCTCAGTTTCATTTGCCAATAAATTGGTTTCTCATAACTTGCATCAAGTTTAATTTTAAGTAAAGCTTTTTATATGTAGATATTTTGTTGAATCTGTAAATACACTGAAAGTGTAGATGCTACATGCTTCAAGGTGTTGCCTACGAATCAACACGCAACCGATGTTGACATCGTACTAAGAAGTTAGCTCATGAACACAGTGCATCGGATTGGAAAGCATTTCCTTAAATGCCTTTTGGGTTTTTATTTTCCTTTTTTTGCTGTGAAACTGAAATAGTGAACACTCTGAGATATTGACAGTGAGTTTCTAGATGGATTCCTCGGAGCTTTGCCTGTGGGGCTCAGTAGGCATCTTAGCTCTATGTAGGCAAAGCCCAGTCTGAAGTCATCCCAGGTAAAGATGGCCCTAACTATGTCCACGGCTCCATATTCCCTTTTCACAGACCAGCCGTGTTAATGGAAATACAGAAAGACAAGACAGGCTTGCCTGGACAGCAGTGAGCACAAAGATAAAAGTGACTTTAAGTTTGCTGGTGTTGGTTGGGGGAGGGGACAGTAAAAGTATAGCTTTTACTCTTCCGTAATGGTAGACGCTAGAGTTATCTGTGCATGAAGGGGTCACCTCTGTAATAGTGCAACAGATTTTGTATTAAAAATTAAATGTGGTTTTAAACATCCCTCTCTCTTTTGTAATAAGTCATGTTCCTAGTGGAGTGTGAATGTCCAAAGTAATGGTGTGTTTAAACATACAGGCAGATATGACTGGATTTCCATTAAAAAAAATCACTATTAAACCATCTTGATCTCTTTGTGATCTTGAACTTTTTTCCATCTTTCTCTTAATGTTTTCAAATAGTGCAGATTTTTATTTTTGCCTTCAAAAGACATGCAGAGAAAATTTAACACAAAACTGAGAACAGTAGACTCCGGAGCTAATAAAATAGGGGACATGCCAGGAAATTTGTGATGAAAAGCAGGTGGAGATATGGCCAGCCTTTTGAGAAATGGTCAGAGAAATAAGGTGCTGCTGCCTTTGCTGAAGTGGGACCTCCATGGGCCTGGTTCCCAGGTGTCAGCCTGTCCACGTGGCCGGACTTCCGCCTTCCTCAGCCCCGGGCAACGTGGATTCCTTCCCCTCTCCACTCAGTGAGGCAGTTTGTGCTTTTGCAGTGATCCGGGTCTGTCACCCACTCCCCCTCTCCAGCCCTGTCGTTCCCACTGTCTCAGACACCGTCACTCACAGCTGTGTGGCACGGAGGGCCTGGCACGACCACCAAAAGCAGCAGTCCACTGGGGCCTTCCCGCTCGGACAGTTTATAACGGCCCTGATCTACTTTTAGTGCGTGATTCTGGAAATGGCTTGTGGAGGCGAGGGAGAGAGATACAAAGAATTCTCACCCAGACTAAGGCCATCTCTCTCGTGGGATCTTTTTCTACAAACTACCACCAGAGGGCGCGCGTGCTTTATTCAGCGCAAAAGAAACGGCCAGGCAATGAAGCCTCTGGAGAAAACAGCGCAAACCACTTTTCAGGATCAGACAGACAATGCGTGCCTGCTGCGGCTGGAGAAGATGAGGATTTGCAACTTTCTCTGACCGGTTCACACCTCCCAGGGAGCCGGTATGAGTCACTGTGATCCTTGTGCCTCTTCTTCCTCTTACTGATTGCAGGAGGGGGAGGAGGAGTGAGCCCCCCGGCTCCCACGAGGCCCCCCATCACTGCCACAGGCTGGTGGGGGTGAGGATAGAAGCAGGTCCTTAAAATGGTGTCCCCTCTTCCCCGAGAGCCACCAGTGGTCTGATGTTTTGTGATTGGATAACACAAAAGGCACAGTTTAAGGATAGTTTTTATTTCTCACTTAAAAAAAAAAAAGGCAGGCAAGGGAGAGAATACAGCCAGGGTGTTTATGGTAACAAACAAATGGTTCTCAGGTTGAGCTAGAAAGAGACCAGGATTGACCTTACAGCTCTGCCATCAACTGTGACCGTGTAGAAGTCACCCCCCACCACCACGACCACCAGCCTCCCACTTCTTCAGGCTCCAACTTCAAAGTGTCAGAGAACAGATGATTTCTAGCATCCTTTTCTGCTTAAATCTATGGTTCCCAATTCACTCTCCCCCCAAAAAGCTTCTAGCACTCACTACAGCCAGGTATTTTGCTAAGTGTTGGGGGGGAACAGGATGAGCAAAACCAAAGCTGGTTCCTGCACTCACCGGTGCCTGATGTGAGAAGATAGACAGGAATCAAATAACCACCCAAATGAATGTGTTAATTCCAAACCAAGATGAGCCCTATGAGAAGAAGGCACAGGTTCCATGAGAGCAAACAATAGAAGGGGCTGAGTGCCCCCTCTGACTGGAGTGGTCGGGAAGTCTTCCCTAAGGACGTAGGAGCTGGGTGCTGGGCACAGGAAGGATCCAGAAGGAGAATGTAGGACGTATGTCTGTACAACAAAGACCCTTGTGCCTGGAACAGGGGTGGGGTCCTGACCAAGCTGCGTCCCAAGGACCACAGGACAGGTTTTCATCCATATTCAAGGAGCAGTGTCAAGTGTGGAGTAATTGAAGGGGTTGAAGCAAAGGGTTGTATGGTTAGATATGTGTTTGGGCTGGAGGCAGAATTCATGAGACTGAGGGTGAGGGGTGAGCTGGATGAGGAGAGCTGGAGAGGCTGACGAGCCACCGGGGAGCTTCACGGAAGTTTGGACAACAGGTGATGAGGGTTGGACCCGGATTATCCCACTGGAGATGGGGAGAAATGGGCGGGTCCCAAAGCCATTTAGGAAGAAAATTGATGGGAGCAAGAGATTTGACATAGGAGGTTGAGGATCAGGGAGGTATCAACGACAGCTCTTCAGTGTCTGACTTCTAACCAGATGTGAAGTTCACCGAAGGGGAACATTGGGAAGGAACCAGATTTGGGGGTATGTCATGAGTTCAAGTTAATAAATGAGCTTGAGGGACACCTGGGTGGCTCAGTTAGTTAAGCAGCTGCCTTCAGCTCAGGTCATGATCCCAGCATCCTGGGATCGAGTCCCGTATTGGGCTCCTTGCTCGGCAGGGAGCCTGCTTCTCGAGGACTCTGCCTCTGCCTGCCTCTCTGTCTGCCTGTGCTCTCTCTCTCTAACTAACTAATAAACAAATAAAATCTTAAAAAAAAATTTTTTTAATTAAATAAATGAGCTTGAAAAGCCTCTGAGACATCCAAGTAGAAAGGACTAATAGAAATTGGATGTATGGGGGCACCTGGATGGCTCAGTGGGTTAAGCCGCTGCCTTCGGCTCAGGTCATGATCTCAGGGTCCTGAGATCGAGTCCTGCATCAGGCTTTCTGCTCAGCAGGGAGCCTGCTTCCCCCTCTCTCTCTACCTGACTCTCTGCCTACTTGCAATCTCTCTCTGTTCAAATAAATAAATGAAATCTTTAAAAAAAAAAAAGAAATTGGATGTATGGGCTCCTAAGAAACTTCTAAGATGAGGAGTAGTAATGAAGCTGTGAGGCAGGGATGAGGTTGTCTAAGGAGGAAATACAGGCAAGAAGGCTAAGGAGTCCACCCTATTGAGAAACTCCCAGGTACAATGGATAGGCAGATGCAGACCGACCTCTAAAGCAGAACAGGAAGCAAAAGCCAGAATGGGAAGAAATAAGGAGAGGGTGTTGTTTTGGAACCCAGTGAGATACCACTTCAAGAACGGTGGCACATAATGCTGAGACATCAAACACTTCTTGGATTTGAAGGCATGGAGGCCATCTGATTGCTAGACTGTGATAACAGGAGTGAGTGGAAAGGGGAGGAAACAGATTTGCCATTTATCCGCGTGGATAGCCCACATGTACCTGGGCTCAGTTCCTTCTTTCTTCCTTACTTTTTAAAAAAAATATGTTCTTTTTTTAATTTTTACAGATTTTACTTATTTATTTGAACGAGAAAGAGGGAGAGAAATGCAAGCAGGGGGAGGGGCAGAGGGAGAGGGAGAAGCAGGCTCCCTGCTCAGCAGGGAGCCCAATGCAGGACTCAAACCCAGGACCCCAGGACTGTGGCCTGAGCTGAAGGCAGATGCTTAGCCACCTGAGCCACCTGGGCATCCCGGCTCAGTTCCTTGGCATCTCTACCTGCACAGTCACATAATCTAAGCATCCCGCTCCCTGCCCTCAACATTTCCCCCAACCCAGTGCCCCTCTACTTTCTCTCAATCCTTCAGCTTATCTTTTTTTTCATTTTTTAGAATAGTTTTTATTTATTTGACAGAGAGAGACAGCAAGAGAGGGAACACAAGCAGGGGGAGTGGGAGAGGGAGAAGCAGGCTCCTGACTCGATCCCAACACCCTCGGATCATGACCCCAGCAGAAGGCAGAAACTTAACAACTGAGCCCCCTAGGCCCCACACCTTTGGCTTATCCTTTTTACATCTCTAAACCAGCATGGATTTTAAGGGCCATTCTTTCTGAAACACCACTGCTTTGCCCCAAGGCCCTTTGCCCTTCTGTCTTTTCTAAAACCCGGTGGAGCTGTCATGTTGCTCAGGATCAAGTCCGCCGCCCGCTGTCTCCTGCCTGCTCCCTGGGGCTGAGAACAGAGGTCAGTGTTCCTGTGAACAGAAGGATCCGCACAGGTTGCACACCCCACCCTGCCCAGCAACCCTGCTTATTTTTCTCAGGTTGAACATATATTCTCACACCCTGAGAGGACTATTTCAAATCTTTTCCACTCTCCCCACCCAGCCTCACCCAACACTCTCTGCAAGATGGCCTTACCTCGCAATTCACCAAGAAAAGCAAAAGCAAACACAGAGGTGGGAATTCCCTCATTTTCCCGCCAGCAAACCAAACACCTGCCTCAGTGTGCTCCCCTCCTCCACCTCCTGTTGAAGCAGAGGAGCCTGCCTTCCCTTCCTCCTGTCCAAGACCAGTGGGTGGGAGCCGCCCTCCTCCTTGCTGGATCCTCACCCACCATTGTCCTGTCTCCTGCTCACCAGCATTGTCTGGTGCCACTTACACACATTCCTGTTCTCGCGCATTGAAAACAAACAGACCTTTGAACCCTTGGATTCCCACCCGTCCACCATCTTCAGTTACCATTAACTCTCCTCCATGGTCAAAAAGCCTGGAAAAGTTGAAATAACACCAGGAGGACAATCATTGCTATTTGCCAGAGCACATTCTCTATTCTTCTAGAGCCATGAAATTAAGTTTGTGCTACGAACAGTGTGCAGCTGTAGCTGTTCAACTATTAGCTCAGCGAGTGATTCAGTTTTTTCTTTTAATTTATTTTTTATTTTATTTATTTAAGGGGTACCTGGGTGGCTCAGTTGGTTAAGCATCTGCCTTCGGCTCAGGTCATGATCCCAGGGTCCTGGGATCGAGCCGGCATTGGGCTCCCTGCACAGTGGGGAGCCTGCTTCTCCCTCTGTCTCTCCCCCTGCTCATTTTCTCTCTCTCTTACTCTCTCTCTCTTTCTCAAATAAATAAATAAAATCTTTTTAAAAAATGTTTATTTATTAGAGAGAGAGCAGGGGAGGGCAGAGAGAAAGAGAAACAGAGAGAGAATCTCAAGCAGGCTCCCCGCTGAACACAGAGCCTGACACGGGGCTCGATCCCAGGACCCTGAGATCATGACCTGAGCCAAAACCAAGAGTCAGACACTTAACTAACTGGGCCACCCAGGTGCTCCTTTTCTTTCTTTCTTTCCTTTTTGTTTTGTTTTGTTTTGTTTAATATCAGAGGGGCTCAGCTGCACATTGGAATTGCCTGGGAGCTTTGAAACCACAACGCCCACCCCCTCTGTTCTACTGTTGTTCTTGTCTGAGTAGTAGCCTGGCAGCAGGATTGTTTAAAACTGTCCAAATGGTTCTAATGGGCAGCCAGGACTGAAACCAGTGCAAAGAAACACATGGCCACCCTGTTGTGTGTGCACTTCAAGTACTTATTGAATAGTATTCTTAATGCATTTCTTCACAAAAGTTAATCTCAAATTCTCTTATGTTCCTCTCATTAAAAAAAAAAAAAAAGAAAACAAACAGAGGCATCTAGGGGGTTCAGTCAGTTCAGTGTCTGCCTTCTGCTCAGGTCATGATCTCGGGGTCCTGGGATCAAGCCCCGCATCAGGCTCCCTGCTCAGCGGGAAGCTTGCTTCTCTGTCTGCCTGTGTTTGCGAGCTCTCTGTGTCAAATGAGTAAATAAAATCTTTTAAAAATAATAAACTAAAATAAATAAAAAAAATTTTAAAGCAAACATATCTAAGGAAAATGGACTCCACATTGCTGGTGGGAAGAGAAAATGGTACAGCCACATTGGGAAAGTCTGGCAGTTTCTTAAAATGTTAAATATAAATTTACCATATGACCCAGAAATTCTACTTTTAGTATATATTCAAAAGAAGTGAAAAAATATGTCCCCACAGAGACTTTTACATGAACGTTCATAGAAGGATTAATCATAATGTCCAATAAGTAACCCAAATGTCCATAAAATGATGAACAGGTAAACAAAATGTGGTCTCTCGTGCAATTAGACAGTATATCCATGACAATTAAATAGGATACTATTTGGTAATTTTTTTAAGTGCTAACAATACACGCTACAACGTAGAGGGCCCTCGATAATGTTATGCTAAATTAAAGAAGCCAGACACAAAATTGTATCTTGCATGATTCCATTTACTGGAAACGTCCAGAAAAGCAAACCCATAAAGACAGAAAGCAGAGGAGTGGCTGTCTGGCCCTGGGCTGGGAGCAGGGATTCACTGTAGATTGGAAGGAAGGATCTGATTGGAGTCATGGAAATCTTCTAGAACTGGATTGTGTTGTGGATTGCCCAGCTTGGGACATTTACTAAGACTTAATCAAATTGTATACTTAAAACAAGTGAATCTGTGGTAGGTAAGTTATACCTCAATAAAGCTGTTAAGAGAAAACCTCCTAGGCTTATAGACATCTGAGAACCCATCAGGACTGTATAAATGAGGCTTATGATGCATACAGCACCCCGTGACAGGCTGGGTCACCTCCCTGGCCTCCCAGGTCCCCAAGACCAGTGGTTCTCCAAGTGTGTTCCCTAGAACAGCAGCTTCAGACCAAAGTCCATCAGAGAAAGACAATTATCATATGGTCTCCCTGATATGAGGAAATTGAGAGGCAAAGTGGGGAGCTTGGGGGGTAGGGAAGGAAAAATGAATCAAGATGGGATCTGGAAGGAGACAAACCATAAGAGACTCTTAATCTCACAAAACAAACTGAGGGTTGCCAGGAGGGAAGGGAGTAAGGAGAGGGTGGTGGGGTTATGGACCCTAGGGAAAGTATGTGCTATGGTGAGTGCTATGAAGTGTGTAAACCTGGTGATTCACAGACCTGTACCCCTGGGGCTAATAATACATTTTATGTTAATAAAAAATTAAAAATAATTAAAAAAAAAGAACAGCAGCTTCAGCGTGCCTTGTTAGAAATGCAGATTCTGGGCTCACCCCAAATTGACCGAATCAGAAACTCTGGGGTGGGGGTGTTATAGACCAGCCCCGGAGCTTCATATAGCAAGTGCTCTAACTTAGAACATTTAGCAGGATTCTGACGAACTGATGTGTGAGAAACACTGCGCTCAGTCCGCACGCCAGCCTCTCTCCTCTCCCACCTGGAGGCAAGGAAGGGAGTCTCTGTTGGGACGAAGACAAAAACACTAGGCTTCTTTTTTTACAGCCAGAAAATAAATAAAAATAAATAAATAAATAAATAAATAAAAATAAAAACTTGAAATAACCCAAACTGTCCGTCCATCAACAGGTAAATGAAGAAACAAACTTTGGTGTACATACTAGTATTCATGCCAATGAGATACTAACCCACAATAAAAAGGAATAAACTCCTGATAAAGTTATCTCACTCCACTGAGTGAAAGCAGCCAAAGTTTCATTTATGAGAAACACTGGAAGAGGCAGAAACAATCCACAATGAGGGAAGGCCTATGGGGGACAGCCTGGGGCTGGGGGAGGGGTGGGGATTTACCACTAAGGGACTGAGGGAATGTTTAGGGTTAAGGGAGATGGTCTAGATTTTTACTGTGGTTCTGTTTACAGGAGTGTGTGCATTTGTTAGGACTCAAAACTATATACTTAAAATGGATATGTTTTATTGTTATAAGTTATATCTCAATAAAATTTGTTTTAAACGGAAAAAAAATATCAAAGGCGCTGGGCCTAAGTGAGTCCTTTCTTGGTTCCTTCTCTCTGGACAACTTGCCCAAAGGGAAGTGGGGCGTGCGGGGGCGGGGGCCGGCATTTGGCTCTGCACCTGTCTGCGTGTGACAAATGTAGGTCAGGCTCCTGGCTTGCTTTCTGGAGAAAGGTCTGCTGGATGCCATTCCTCTCCCACCCCACTGGTTGTGGGGTTAATGGCTGCCTGTCAGACATTCGAGTATGTCTATCGGCTCTAGAACACACCCAGACCTTTCTCCGGGGAGTCCCCGAGATCTGGGAGACAGCCCCTTCTAACATCCGTCTCTGGGTGACGAGGCCACCTTTGGGGCTTTTCAGAAACCCTAGCTTGTTAGCATCCCCAGCTGAGTGCTTGCTGCTATCCCTCCATCCCTCTTCTCTCTTATTTTTTCTTTCAGGGGCTTTGCATCTTCCTTACTCCTAGTGTCTCTCTGCTCTCCAGGCTTAAATGACATCCTGCTTTCTAACTTCTCCTTTCAAATGAGGCTGAATTGACATTTCAGAATGTCAATAAAGAACAATGAAGAAACAAAAAGAAAAGGTCTGATTGGCTGGGACCATGCGGTCAACCTTGGGGTGAGAAAGCCACAGTTGGCTTCGCTCTGGGGCCTGGCTGGCTGGACATGCTGTTTTCTGATCAAGTGCAGCATTTACTGGGACATGGAAGTTGGCTAGGTCCGGGTTTGCTGACATGGCCCCTGGGGCAGGAGGAGTGTCTTCTAGGGCCTAAAAGATTATTTCAATACCTTCTTGCCCTCCTGCAAGCCAAATTCTACCCAATAGAGCAGGTTGGCAAGCTTTGTCTTTAAAGGACCAGACAGCAAATAATTGAGGCTTTGCAGACCATATGATCTCTATTACAGCTACTCAGCTCTGCAGCTGCAAAGGAAAGCAGCCACGGACTTCAGAACTGAGATGGGTATGATCCTGAAATAAATGGGTGTTCCAATAAAACTTTATTTACAATAACTGGTGTGTTTTGTGCTGATCTCAGCATATCCGTGGCGCTGCTATTAGCTAGAAATGCCTGGGGATAGGAGATCAATACATTTCGGTGATTGAAATTAATTGCCTGAAAATAATTTAAGGAGTGTCTCTTTAAGAAGAAGGTACTGGCATGAAAGCCACTGAAGGAGCGTGTCTTTAAGATGCTCAGTGGGGCCAGATGCCAGGGGGTGGTAACCCGGATGGAAGTTCCAAAGAATATTGTGTTGGCAAGCCCACTGCCGAGTCTCCTGAGAGTAAAGTGGGTGCCTCAGTCAGAGTCAGTAACATCTGGTGATCCACAGGAACAGGAATAAATCTAGGAAGGAAAGAGATGACCTGCTCTGGAGAGGAGTTCCAGGTGGGGGTCACCAAGAGAAGTCCTGGGTAAGTATTAGTGATTGTGATGCTGTATCTGGAAGCCCAGCAGAAAGGGGCCGTGCGCCAATGAAATCAGTCCACCAGTGGGAGCGTGTTGGTCTCCGAGGGGAGACTCCCTGTCCGGATCGCCTCTGCTGTTTGGTTTGGGAGCAGAAAACTCACTTGTCTGTCATAACCATGGCTGCCCCATGGAGAGTCCCCTCCCTGAGTTCAGTATGTTCAGGGACGAACTCCCCAGTGACTGAGGTTGTGTGGGCCCATTTTCTGAGTTGTTGGGAAGGGTCGGAACCCCCCAGGAGTCTCCACCAGCCAGAGGGTAGAGGGCTTGGTGAGGGAGCCTGCTATGTTTTTGCAGATGGCTCCTAGTGCAGAGACTTGAGTAGCAACAGCAGGAACTCTGCTCTTGACTTCTGGATCTCAGCACCGCACATCGGTTGGCCTTGTGTGAGGAAACTGTCCCTTAGCCATTGGCCAGACCAACCAGAAGGAATCTGTGAAAAGATGATGCCATACAAGAAACCATGTTATGGGGGCGCCTGGGTGGCTCAGTGGGTTAAAGCCTCTGCCTTAGGCTCGGATCATGATTCCAGGGTCCTGGGATCGAGCCCCGCATCGGGCTCTCTGCTTAGCAGGGAGCCTGCTTCCTCCTCTTTCTCTCTCTCTGCCTCTCTGCCTACTTGTGATCTCTGTCTGTCAAATAAATAAAAGTCTTAAAAAAAAAAAAAAAGAAACCATGTTATGGCCTCCTTCAGGGCTCGGTGAGTGGCTCCACATTCTCCCAGCTGGGCCGAGCTGGGCGGGCCATCCTGCCCCCAAGAGGTGCCTGAGGTAGGGCAAAATGTCCCTCCACCAAACTGCATAGTGTAGAAATGGTGGTGGTACCATTTGGTGAAGAACACCGACACCATGGCCACCTCAGACGGCTGGTCCCCCAGGGCTCCCCAAGAAGCCGGAGAAGGAGGTAGCTGAGGGCACTATCCCATCCTCAGCCTCTCGTGCAAGGGGCTGAG